>QXTE01000057.1:7791081-7898381 GCA_003942145.1 Platysternon megacephalum | reverse complement strand
GGGGTGGGGGTCTGGGGTGCAGGCTCTGGGATGGAGTTTGGGTGCAGGCTCCGGGCTGGGGCAGGGGGTGGGGGTGCAGGCTCTGGGATGGAGTTTGGGGATAGGAGGGGGTGCAGGGGTGAGGGCTATGGGGCTGGGGATGAGGGGCTCGGGGCATTGGAGAAGCTCAGGACTAGGGCAGAAGGGCAGGGGAAGGGCAGCCTGCCCTGGCCTTGTGGTGGAGGGGCACTAGGACCCTGCAGCAGCAGGTGATGCCAGAAGCCGGCAGAGCGGAGAAGAGTCAGCCTGAGCTGCAGGCTCAGGGGCGGTGAGGGGGCAGCAAGTGAGGCTGGGGGACCCTCGGGGGAGGCGGCAGGTGGGGCCGGGGGAGAGACCCGGCCCCAAACATTGGGGAGCAGCACGCGGGGAGTTTAGCTGCCACATAAAATAACTCGGGGGGGGGGGGTTTGGCAGCGACAGGAAGTAACTGGGGGGAGGGGAGGGGCACAGGGAGCTTGGCGGGTCGCAGGGAAGAGCTCCGCGGGCCACGTGTTTGAGACCCCTGACTTAAACTATGTCCCGTTTAATAAACTTGTTTTATTTTAATCTACACTATTCTAGTATTGTGTTTGAATTGAAGTAATTGTTAACGCCAGTTAATGTGGCAAGCTGCTGGGTACTGACTCTTTAAAGGAGTAAGCAAACCTTTTTAAAAACACAATAATAGAGGCTCAAACTAAATATATACCCCAAATTTAAAAAAAATAAACAGTAAGAGGACAAAAAAAAAAAAAGTCACCATGACTAAACAACAGGGTAAAAGAGGTGGTTAGAGACTAAAAAAGGCATCCTTTAAAAACTGGAAGTCAAATCCTACTGAGGAAAATAGAAAGGAGCATAAACTCTGGCAAGTCAAGTGTAAAAATATAGTCAGGCCAAAAAGAAAAAAAAACATCCCAATTTTATTTTGAAGAGCAACTAGCAAAAGACAAAAACTAACAGCAAATTTTTCTTTAAGTACATCGGAAACAGGAAGTCCACCAAACAACCAGTGGCCCAACTAGACGATCCAGGTATTAAAGGAGCACTCAAGGACGATAAGGCCATTGCGAAGAAGCTAAATGTATTATTTAAATCAATCTTCACTGCAGAGGGTGTGAGGGAGATTCCCACACCTGAGCCATTCCTTTTAGGTGACAAATCTGAGGAACAGAGGTGTCACCAGCACCAGATGGTATTCACCCAAGAGTTCTGAAGCAACTCAAACATGAAATTGCAGAACTACTAACTGTGGTATGTAACCTATCGCTTAAATCACCCTCGGTACCAGATGACTGGAGGGTAGCTAATGTAATGCCAATTTTTAAAAAAAGGCTCCAGAGGAGATCCTGGCAATTACAGGCCAGCAAGCCTAACCTCACTACCAGGAAAATTGGTTGAAACTATAGCAAAGAACAGAATTATCAGACACACAGATGAACACAATATGTTGGGGAAGAGTCAACAACTTCTGTAAGGGGAAATCATGCCTCACCAATCTATTACGATTCTTTGATGGAGGTCAACAAATACATGGACATGGGTGATACATTGGATATAGTGTACTTGGACTTTCAGAAAACCTTTGACAAGGTCCCTCACCAAGGGCTCTTAAGCAAAGTAAGCAGTCACAGGATGAGAGGCAGTCCTCTCAGGGATCAGTAACTGGTTAAACAATAGGAAACAAAGTTTAGGAATAAATGGTCAGTTTTCACAGTGGAGAGAGATAAAGAGTGGGGTCCCCCAAGGATCTGTTCTGGGACCATCTCAGTTCAACATATTCATAAATGATATGGAAAAGGGGATAGACAGTGAGGTGGGAAAGTTTGCAGATAAAACAAAATTACTCAAAATAGTTTGAAGAGTTACAAAATGGGTCTCACAAAACTGGGTGACTGGGCAACAAAATGGCAGATGAAAGTCAATGTTGATAAGTGCAAAGTAATGCACATTGGAAAACATAATCCCATTCTATGTGCAAAATTATGGGGTCTAAATTAGCTGTTGCCATTCAAGAGGGAGATCTTAGAATGATTGTGGCTAGTTCTCTGAAAACATCTGCTCAAAGTGCAGAATGTTGGGTACCCTTAGGAGAGGGATAGAAAATAAAACAGAAAATATCATAATGCCACTATATAAATCCATGGTACACCCACATCTTGAATACTGGTTCCAGTTCTGGTAAAAAAACCCACCTCAAAAAAATATTAGAATTGGAAAAAGTACAGAGAAGGGCAACAAAAACTAAAAAAAAAAAAAAAACTAACAAAACATAGTGAAGCCTTCAAGTTATCTCAATTCTATCCCCAGAGCTGTGAGATTAAAGATGGGCTTTGCAGAGCGCCCAGAAGGTTAACAGATCCAGGCTTTAAAGAGACGAGAGCAAATTCCAAACTCCTTTTGGAGCTTCCCAAACTTTGCAGCTGCCTCTTTTTATTGGCACACTGCTCTCAGTAGCTATACATCACCTAAATCCCTGGACTGATTTGCTACTGGTCCTCAGAACTCACCACCCATGATACGTTCACAAACATGGCAGCTTCAACTTATTTCATCTGACTGACAAAAAAAAAGAAAAACAAAATGTCATGGTCTCTAAACTATTTCACTTCACTGTAGTAATGCCACAGCGTTCCTCCTTAATGCTATGGTGACCTTAAGCAAATCATGTCAGTGTTCTGTGCCTTAGTTTCCCCATTTGTAAAATGGGGGTAGTGACACTGGCAGACCAGGTGCTAGCTCCTGCCAAGGCCTCTAGGCATCACTTGAATATTTACAAAGGCATAGCTGGAAACCAGTTTGGCTCACCTTTGCGTTAGGATTGGTAAAATAGGTATTTGGTTTATAAAAATATGTTTAGTGTTTGGACTTCATGAAATGTTTGTAAGATGCATTAATCTCACTTATAATATTTGTGTCCTGTGTTATAAGGTAATATTTAAGTGTTTGCTCTGTAATTATAAAAGTGTTTGCTCAAACTGTAAATCCCCCCTCCAGTCAGGAGAAAGCATTACCAAGTGTGACATACTAGTTTGCCACAGGAAGCGTTATGTCCTGCCCAACAAAAGATGGCCCATAGACACCAGACAAACCATTGTAGAACATCAGAGGACAAAAGACATGAAGAGATGTGCACAAGGACTCATCCCATCAGCTTGAACTCTGGGGGAAGGGAATAAAAATCCCTGACAGAAAGAAACTGGATCTCTGTGCTGCTTGGGAGGTGCCTACGCAAGGGAACCCCTAGACTGGGTTAGCCCTAGAGGACATATAGAGCTTGCATATTACAGCAGCCTCTATTATCTTTTGGAACCTAAGATGGTAACTCATTTGTGTGTGTATGTTTAGCTGCTATAACCTTCTAAATAACTAATTTCTTTTCCTTAGTTAATAAATCTTTAGTTAATGTATTATAAGATTGGCTACAAGTATTGTCTTTGGTGTGAGATCTAACGTGCAACTGATACTCTTGGGGAAATTCTGCGCCACTAAACAATGCAGATTTTTTCAGAAATTAAAGTCTTTTGAAGACAATTTCCCCCCTGCCCGCCAACAGAAATGGGCTGCAGTGCTTCTGGCCACCACAAGGGGCTGCTGGACCTGGCAGAGCCCAGCTCGCACATAGAAGACACTGCGGAGCAGGGGGGAGTAGAGAGTTCTCAGCACTGCAGTTCCCCACAAGCTCTGGGGGAAGAAGACAGCAGTGTGCAGGAAACTCCACACAAGGCTGGGATGGAGCAGCAGGCTGTTTCTCCCTCTGGATCCCTGGGCTTAGGGGGGTATGGGGAGAGGGTGCAGGTATCTGGGCAAGGGGATCTGGGGGGAGGGGGCTGCGGATATCTAGGTTGGGGAGGCCCACAGCTGGCCTCTGGGGGGAGAGAGGTGCAGGTATCTGGGCTGGGGGGCCCCAACAGCTGTGCTCTGGGGGAGGAGGAAGTTTGGGTATATTGGCTGGGGAGGCCCATGGCTGGGCTCTGGGGGGGGAGGGGTTGTGGGTGTCTGGCTCCCCAGCTGAGCTCGGGAGGGCAGAGAAAGAACTGGGTTGTCATAGGGGTTTCTTTAACTCTCTACTCCTGGGGGTATTTTTCTCTGTGTCTGTATTGTTACAGAAATACCTGCTGACAGGTATTTTGAAATAAATTACCAAAATAATTGGAACTGGCATGATTATGTAGTGTTATTTTGACAAATCAAATTTGAAGAATTTTAAAATATTGTGTGCAGAATTTTTAATTTTTTTTGGCACAGAATTCCCCCAGGAGTAAACTGACTGAAGTAAGTGACCTGTCCTTTGGGACTGGGAGTAATCTGAATATTGTTGTGATTTTTAGTGTACGGGACCGTCTATCACAAAGGCAAGCTTGTCTGGGCACGATGGATAGGAGTGCCCAAGGAGACCTTCTGTGACTCCATGTTGAGGCTGTTGTAGTGCCTGAGGAGTTCACACCTGATACCTGGTTGATGAAATCTAATTATAGAACTCACAACCAATTTGGAATGTGTGCCCTTCTTAACAGTCTGCCCTGAGGTTGGTACTCACGCTCTTGAGCCATTCCAGACAGCTTGACACTGGCATAGCCTTGGCAGGATTCATATGCCACAGGTCAACTGGGTTTATAGATCATAACCCAGCGCTGTTCAAAGTTTAAACTTGGCATTGAGAGTTTTTAAAGGCTAAAGAAGAGACAGTGATTGAACCACTGTCACAGGATGGTCTTGATAGAAAAGACGAACAGTTATGTAAAGAGTGGGGAATATCCCACAAAAAGTAAATTCCAGTTCAGATGCTAAGAGCTTTTCTCATAACTTTTAACCCAGAATCCAAGGACCCTCCTGCCTCAGACACTGCAGAGGAAGGCACCACAGTGGAAAACACTGCAGTGGAACTGGCCTGATTGCATTACCTGGCAGCCCAGGAAGAACACAAGCACCAGAAACAGATGACAGAACAGCAGACCAGGGAGACAGACAGCCCAGGACGCAGTCAAGACCAACAAGGAAGAGAGAGCCTACCGAAGTCACAAGGCCAACGAAGAAGTTGAGGAGAAAGCAGACCAAAGAGGCATGGATCAACTGGAAGCTGAGAACAGGGCACGCACGAGGCAGCTGGAAGCTCACAGACCGGCAAAAGCAGCTTCCCCAGCCAGTGAGTACACCCTCCACAACACAAAGGAGTGGGAGAAAGTTTGCCCAATTTATAAAGAAACTGACTTTATAGAAGAGTATCTGTCCACATCTGAGCAACTAAGCGGGATGAACCATATCACAGAGGATAAGCAGATGCCTATTCTCCTAACCAGATTAACTGGGAAAGCCAGACTGCTTGACAGGAGTAATACTACTTACCGTATATACTCGTTCATAAGCTGAATATTTTTGGTAAAAAAGTGACACATCAAAGAGCGGGGGTCGACTTATAAACGGGTCTACACCAAAATTTGATGATTTTAAACTCTATGGAATCATTGAATATCTAATACATTGTCATTTTGTTTACCTGGAGCGTCTGCAGGCATGGAGCCCCTCGGCTCCCTGGTTCGCCTTTCCCAGCCAATGGGAGCTGCTTCCCGCAGCTCCCATTGCCTGGGAACAGCAAACCACGGACAGTGGGAGCTGAGGGGCTCCATGCCTGTGAACACTCCAGGTAAACAAAACGTCCAGGCCCGCTAGCGGCTTACCCTAATGGGCCAGGAGCCAAAGTTTGCCAACTCCTGAAATATAGAGTCGGCTTATGAAAGGGTCACACAGTTTTTGCTATTTTTACCTAACCATCTTGGGGGGGGTCGACTTATAAACAAACGGGCTAATGAACGAGTACACCTCTACCCCGATATAACGCAACCCGATATAACACGAATTCGGATATAACGCGGTAAAGCAGTGCTCCGGGGGGGGGGGGGAGAGGGGCGGGGCTGCGCACTCCGGTGGATCAAAGCAAGTTCAATATAACACGGTAAGATTTTTTGGCTCCCGAGGACAGCGTTATATCGAGGTAGAGGTGTATATACGGTACTTCCTTTGGAAAGTGCTTTGAGATCTAGAGATGAAAAGTACCATATAAGGGGGTGGATATTCTAATTACTGATACTTTTTTTGTCTCAAGATTTTATTCAGCCCAGGACATTTATGAACAGGAGGTACCCTCATCTAAATTTGCATCCGATATCTAGGCAAGACAAGTGAATGGTGTGAGAAACAAGTCCAAGTTCTCAAAGTAACACTGAACAACTGTAATAATATATAAATACATCTAGAGAAGAAGATTAATTAAAGTACCATGCCAAGGTCCATGATTTATGCACTGAATCAGGACATTAACCCAGATCTGTGATTTAATATGGCCATTGAGATTCTTGTGGTTGAATTATGTAGTTAGCTTCTTCTTTGTAATTATTTCAACAATATTAAATAATAAACGGTGTCGTCCTTTTTACTCTTTCCAGCTCCTCATGACTGACAGCACTTTCAAAAGTAGCTCCCCCGCAACTCAGTTAAGAGTTCAGTGCTTCGTTCATGCCTGGAACAGCTTTGCCTTTCTTGAAAAATATCGGAAAGGCAAGGAATGATGCATGGCCCCAGGAAACCAGCATTCTGCTGCAGACAAATCAACCAGCTAACTCAACACTACAACCAACAAAGACCCAAGAAGAGGCAGAAATGGATACCCTGAAAAGCTGTGCTAAAAGTGACAAGACCTCAACCCTGCAAGTCCCAGGCATAACATAGGGCAAGAGGCTGCAATCCGTTGAAGGAGGAAAGAGGGTGGGAAGCTTGTTAAAGTGACCCATTTAATTAATGGACAACTGCCTGCCAGAGACAACAAAGGAAGGTGGCATTCCAAACACACACACACAAAAGAAGTAGAGAGCAACAAAACAAAAAGTAACGAAGTTCAAAATACACTTTGCACCAAAAAACATGAATAATTTTTGGCTGAGATATTGTAGGTGAACGTGACAGAGCTCACTTTTCTTCCTCTATTACTTGGGAGCAACGCAGATTAAAAATAGGGGATATACTGGCCAAGTTAAAGTGCCTTTTTGATTTACACTTTTTTGGCTCTCTGTGTGCTGTTTCAATATAACCCCTGGCTACCACACAGCTGAGTGTATATTAGTCCAAGATACATTACATAAAACTCTATTTAGATAGATCGGAACATTGTGTGATAAGAGCAAGTTTATTTAGTTGTGGGGGGAGGGGAAGAGAGAAGAGGGAGACCTGAGCATCCATCTTTCTGAATAAGTCAGTGCAGCTCCATTTTACAAAGGAAGCTGGAATACCTATATGGGAATTAGCGGTTATGGCCCAATCCTGCTCCCAGTTAAGTCAATGACAAAACTCCCATGGATTCACCTGAGAAAGATTGAGCCAGGGTGAAATGATGCTTTGTTGTATGTGTGTTTTCCCCATTCCTTTGTAATAAACCAAAACTGAAAAGGCATCCTGACCCTTCGAAAATGCCATAATGGTAATTATATAGTATTACAGCTTAGTGGGAAAGATCTGCCAAGTTTTAAGAAGCAAACACACACCAAAAATAAAAACTATACTTAAAAAAACCCTCTGAAGTCTGTTAAAGTAGTTTTTTATTAAACAAGACAGCAGGGACCGCAGCTGTTTATTTATCCATTAAAATCTATTTGCCCTATGTGCTAAATTGTTCCAAGAAATGCATTTTTTAAAACACGGCTATAGCCTACAGGATAAAAGAGTAATGCTCTCTGCTCTTTTTATTGTCAACTTCACAATAAGTTTAAAAAGATTCTCAGCATTTTAATAAGGTTTTATATACACAGACACAATATTTTAGGATTGCTATCTCCCTTCTTTAGGCATAAGAGCTTGCCCTAGAACAGTGGCTCTCAACCTTTCCAGACTACTGAAACCCTTTCAGGAGTCTGATTTGTCTTGCGTACCCCCAAGTTTCACCTCACTTGCTTGCTTACAAAATCAGACATAAAAATACAAGTGTCCTAGCACACAATTACTGAAAAATTGCTTACATTCTCATTTTTACCACATAATTTATAAAATAAATCAATTGGAATATAAATATTGTACTTACATTTAAGTGCATAATATATAGAGCTGTATAAACAAGTCATTGTCTGTATGAAATTTTAGTCTGTACTGACTTCGCTAGTGCTTTTTATGTAGCCTGTTGTAAAACCAGGCAAATATCTAGATGAGTTGATGTACCCCATGGAAGACCTCTGCATACCCCCAAGGGTATATGTACCCCTGGCTGAGAACCACTGCCCTAGACCAGTGGTTTTCAAACTTTTTTCATTTGTGGACCCCTAAAAATTTTCAAATGGAGGTGTGAACCCCTTTGGAAATCTTAGACACAGTCTGCAGACCCCTGGGGATCCACAGACCACAGGTTGAAAACCACTGCCCTGGAACATATGCATAGCTCAGTCTCCAGTCATAACAGAAGATAATCTGTCCCCATCAAACACAATTTCAGATTTGCAGTTTTATATCACATAACACTAAATTCAGTGTGTGTGTTCATTTTTGCAGAAGGGATGTGACAGATTTTTGACCCATTGTGCTTGTGAATTTTTCTGGGGTTTATTTGCTTGCTCTATATCTGGTTGATTTTTTCACACCATGTACACTTTAAGGGACATGCTGAAAAACTGAAATGATTTCCAATAACCGATATGAGCCTGGGCTGGCTGCAAGAAAGAGCAACCAGACTGGTCATTTGATTACTGCATGTCTATCTGAGGAAAGCAATGCAGCACAGTTAATCCAAACAAAGTTTCCATGTGAGAACTAATTTTTGCTGAGCTTTGGGGGTTTGAGATTAAGGGAACTATCATGATGTAACATTTTCATTTTATACCTCATGAGCTACAGCTGTTTACTAATATCAATGAGAATTGTACACAGATGGTACAAAAAAGACTTTTGCACCACTGCTAACGTAAATAACAAACATATATTAAAAATTCATCACGTGTAAAGGCAAAATGATCCTATACATATGCTAATTAGCATATGGAAATACTATCCATTCATTGTAGCTTTAACTATAAACCATATTTATGATGTACAGGATTACTTTATGCAATAAAGCATTTTATATGTATACATTTTTCCTTTTGACTAGAATGATTTCTATACTTAAAATGCATGTCTCCCTTTATTCCTTCACTAAAAACAAAAAAGAAATACTTATATTTCACAGTGCATACCAGTCGTGCTACATTCCTCACTAACTGCCACCCTCAAAAGCTTTTGCAGAAAAGAAGCTTGTTGTGTAATCTAAAACTGATCTACTTAGTATGCTGCATTGGTACAGGGGAAGCCTATATAATGACTTGAGGTTCTCTGTTTAAAAGTGTTTTCTTTTTGCTGTTTGGTGACAACCATGATACAACTGTAGAAAGGTTTTATTTTAATAGTCTTTTCATTAGCCCAATGGATTTGTAGCTCTTGATAGATTAGTGCTAGCACTGAAAACTGTGAAGATTAGATGAGTATATCAGTAAATAAACCACTGACTGTAGACCCCATATCCTATTTCTTGTCCCTCTCGACTTTGTAACTTAATAACAAAAATGCATTCGAACATAAACCTGAGACAGAAGTCTAGAATATTGGAGTAGGTAGGAAAGAGGAGAAAAGGGAAAAGGGTTCAGGTTTTAAATACATTAGTTCAAAGAGTACATCAGGATACAAAGCATGGGATTTATTCAAGGCTAGCTGGCTAATGGGTTATTGATTGCTTTTGCTTCTGGATGTGTGGGTTCAAATGCTTCATGACAAGCCCAGTGGTGCCAACCTATTATTCAGTGAACTATGTATACAGGTCTGTCTCATCTTATGCTGGGGTTACGTTCCGCGGTCAGCGCCTAAAGCGAAAACCGCGTATAGTCAAAATTACATTGAGTGTAATGGTGGGCAGAATCGCCCGCACTACAGAAACAGTATTTAAATTGTTATTTTTCTCTCTTTTTTTTTTTTTCTTTTCTTGTTTTTGCCGACCGCATAAAGCTGAAATCGCACATGTTAAATGCGCCTAAGATGCGACAGACCTGTATGCATGTTCAAAACAGCCACAGAAATGGGCAATACTGGCAATTGTGTTTAGGAGAGGCCCAGAATCACATTAACAAGAGCTGTTGCGAGTTAAGGATTCAGGTTCAATGACACAGCTGGGTGTAACTTCTGACCAACACCTGCTGGTAATATATCTCGTTCATGCCAGTCCCATTAGAAAAACAAACCTATAAAGAATCTGGCATTCAGGAAGTAGATAAGGGTTCAGAAGCATGTGACCCAGACACCAGCTAGTTGCCTCCTGGCCTGCTTTCCCTCCTGGATGTCTGAGCACAAGTTTAAGTGGGGCATCCCTTCTCCCCTGGAGGGAACAACTCCACAGTCAAACCCACCTTGCTTATTTTGTCCTCCAGCTTCTGCAGCCCCTCAGATCAACCTAGGCAGTTGTGAGGCTGGCTTGTGTTAATGAGCTTGGAGGTATAGGGTGCTGGAACTAGGGATGCTCCGGCACCCCCTGGCTTTAAGTGGTTTCCATCATTTACAGTTTGGTTCAATGGCTCTAGGCACCTCCACTATACAAACTGTTCCAGCGCCCCTGCTTGGAGGGACAAATAAGCAGTGTTTAATTTGTAATGAAAGAGATGCCCAGGCTCAAGCAATTAGGTGCTGGGGCTCAAGCAATATTTTTACTTTCATAACTGAGGCAACAAGCCCAGAGGTACGGGGCTATGAACAGCCAAGCCTAGAGGTGCCGGGGTCAGCCCTGGCACAAGGACTGCAGATAAGCCAAATGCCCTGGAGCAGAGCCGCCAGGGGTGCAGTGCGGGAGCGGCGCTGCGGGAGGGGGATGCCCAGGAGGGAGACCCCCTGCTCCTTACCTTGCTCACGACGTTCTGGACGAGGCCGGCTCTGATCCGGTATTGCCACTCGTGGCAGTGGCATTGGCTGGCGTTGTCTCCCGGCGGCTGGGTGGGCAGCGCCGGGGGCCCCAGCATCCCGGCGCTGCTGCTGCTGCTCTGGCTGTGGTTAGCGGGGCCCCGGGTCAAGTGGCCCGTCCCGTTGCCCTGCCCGTCCGCCTCCCGACACCCGAAGTCCGGCTGGTCCAGCAGGAAGGAGTCCGAGAACTGGCTGAAGCCGATGAAAAGGGCCGGGATCCAAGTGAGCAGCACCAGGGTCCTCTGGTACCCGCCGCCCAGCCCGCCGAGGAAAGGCAGCACCGAGCCATCGTAGTCCAGGAGCAGGGGGCTGCAGGAGCCGGCGGCAGGCGGCGGCAGGGTCTGGATCTCCGCGGTCGCGGGGGGAGCCACCGCCAGCGTCGCTGCTGCCGCCGAGCCCGCCTCCCCGGCCGGCAGGGACCCGTTCTCCTCGGGCAGCTGCCGGCCTCCGCCAGCCGCTTCGCGTCGCCGGTCTATCGCCATCCGGGAGCCTCACATAGAGAGCCGAGGGGGTGGGATGGGGCCGGGCGCTTCAAAGCGAGCGCGGAGCTGCCAACTGCGCCGCAGGCTCCGCACGCCCGGGAAGGGCGACCCGAGCCGCCCACGCAGCCCGGGACCCCCCTGTCCTGCGCTTCAAGCCGCGCTCGGCCGAGACCCCCCCGCCGCCAGCCGCCACAACCGAGCCTGCCCCAGCGCCGCACAGCCGGCGCCGAGCCGCCTTGGGGAAGCCTCTGCAAAGCCGCCTCCGCTCCGCACGGCCACGCTGCGGCTTCCCTGCCCCAGCACCCGCTACGGGTCCCGTGGGCAAGCCGGGGGCAGCGGCCCCGCAGGGCAGAGCTCACGGCACCGCCTGGCTGGCTCCTTCCAGCCCCTGGCCCCACACATCTGGCTCCGCGCCACGGGGGGCGAGTCCCCCCACCCCGGGGCCCGCCGGGCTGCGGGAGAAGCCCCGAGAGCCGCTGCGCCCGGGAGAAGCTCGCTCCAGTGCGTGGCGGCGCCTCTTCCTCTCTCCCGAGGCTGCAGCTCGCCTCGGCTCCCGCTGCTGCACGTACCGGGGAAAAGGGGCGGGGAGCGTTCCCCACTCCCTTCCGCGTGCGCCTCTCTCGGCAGCCTCAACCTGCAAAGCCAGCCCCCTGCCCTGCCCTCCCCCGGAGGTAAAGTAAAGGTAACAGCGGCAGCACCTGCGCCTGGGACCTAAGTGGCAGCCTGGCTCCCCCTGCAGGGAGCAGCCGGACCCAGCCCTTCCCCCACCCCGGGCACCTCCACCGGCAGCCGAGCTCAAGCCATGATCAGCAGAGGAGGGGGGAAATCCAGCGCGCTCCCTGGACACCCCGCCAGATCCGCTGCGCTCCTGCGCCTCCTGCTGCTGCTCCGGCTAGGAAAGTGGAGGAGGATTTAGGAGCTTGCGCTGAATTGCAGCAGGGTTTGGCTCAGGCAGGAGGCGGTGGATGTGGTGTCAGCCAACAGCAGCAGGGGGGCTCGGTGTGGGGGAGTGAGGGTCAGCGAACGTAGCAGCTTTGAAACAAGATCGACTCACACACACACCCCCCTCTGATCGCGTTGGTTCCTCTCCTCCTCACACTAATTACCCCCAGTTTAAAGGAATCAGAGTGGGTCTTCGTGCTAGGCTTCCTTCTCCTGGAGTCTCTTCAGTTAAGCACGTCCCGCTCTAGGGTATCTGTTTTGGCTAGTATTGAGATATCAGTCTGGTCTCTTAAAGCTGTTTAAATGTACACAGGCAAATGGCTTATTCGCTGTGATTTGATAAAGAGATTCCTTTATCCCCTATGGGTTGGAATATGACATTGTGTTATTGCAAGGAGAATAAAAACGGGTAGAGTTAAAATGAATTCAGCCTAATAACACTCCATTCAGGTGGCCAAGATAGTGTCACTACTGCAGCAGAGGTAGTGCTGTATTTTACATCATGTATATCCTCCGGGAAGATCACCAACATCCCTTTATAAATTATAACTCCTTTCACCCACCACTGGAATGCAGCCAGTCTCTGGGGTAGGATGGAAACGATGTGTTGGAAAACTGTTGTTACATTTGGCATATGTCCTTGTAAATGAGTTCTGTGAACATGTTTACACCACAACACAAATTATACTTACATGGCACTTTTCACGGAAATATGCAAAGCCCTTCACAATTAACTCATTTATTAGTGGTAGGAGCAAAAAAGACTTGAACATGAAAAATAGTTCCAAGGTTAACAGTTGTTCCTTTCTAATTAAAAGGGGGGTGGAAAAGAACATTGTTACAGGTCTTTGATCTATAGAGTTGTGTGGTTATTTCTATGTGAATTATTTACTCTGTCTATTATTCAGCAGGGTAAGAGTCCTGCAGCTTGGTGGTTCAGAAAAGCTATGAGAAGCCAAGTTACAGAACCACCCTGAGTGGCTGAAGAAGGGAGATTAGATAACCAGAACATAAAGCGTAACTGATGGCGAGGCCCAGAGGGGTCAAAGGCAAGACCAGAGGCTGAACCAGAACATCCTGTCTCTGAAGCCTATACAGATACAAAATAGTTGGAACTTGGAAGATGTATGTGCATAATTTCAAAGAAAATGGCAGTTGAAAAATTAAATTACAAAAAATCATTACCTGTGTTAACCTCTGAGATAATTAAAACTAGGCTTGGCAGAATTCAATTTTTATAATTTCAATGGAATTATCAATGTTTATTTTTAAGTATTTTTGTATCAATTTAGATTTTCACAGTTGTGCAGAATTATGGGTTTTAATTTTCTTTTCAATTTTTATCGATTTAAATTTTTACAACTGTTGGAAATTATAGGGGGATCAGAAAATGAGGGGGTCTGATAATTATTCAATGACAATAGAGGTTGAGATTCAAAAAGTTAAAACTGTACAGCCATTAAAACACAAATTGTCAACATCACAATCTAAATATACAAAGTAAATATCCTTAAATCCAACTCTAAGAAGTTCTCAGCAGCATTTTTCTTGCTTTACCTGTCTGTAAATTTCAATTATCAATGGAAATATTTTTTCATCTGTTTGTGAGTGTATGGTGAAATTGACATTCACCAACATTTACCAATAAAATCTAATATCTAAAAATAACTAAATATAATTTACTTTTCACAATAAATGCTGATAATTTTTTCCCTTTGCATTTCTCTATGCTGGGAGAAAGGCTAGTGAGTTTTACTTTTGTTTAGTCGATTTCACCTTTTGGATTTTTTCCCCCCAGATGCCTTTGAGAACAGCAGAAATTTCAAATGTGTGGAAATCATAAAAACAGTATAGACAATGATTCTGCAAACAATGGCGCATGTAGACAGTCTGAGTTCAGTATGTAAAGTTACTTCACTTGTAAAAGTGTTTGTAAGATTGGGGCTATTTCTAGTACATTGAGGCAAACAATTTATTTGTGAATGGCCATTGATTTCAATGGGAATTAGGTGCCTTAATACCTTTCAGGGTCTAGGCCTCTGTGGCAGAAACATGGATAGAATCCATTTCTCCAGGGCAGCATTCAACTGCCTTAACCATGAGACCAAACTTTTTCTTCCTGCAATCCCCTGCCTGATTCATTATCCATTTTCCAACCAGCAGAGGGCGAGGAACCCCAGTGGGCCACTCTGTACTCCTCTCTGGTTCCATGGCCCACCGGGTTGGTGGCTCGTCCACGGTGCTGTGAGCCCAGGCATGTACCTGGTGCAGTTCAAGGACTCCCCCAACACCTGTCCCTTTTGCGGCAAGAGGGAGACTCTGGTGCACAGCTATATAGGGTGCATCAGGTTGCAGCCCCTCTTCCAGCTCCTCCTGAACCTCTTACTGAGGTTCTGGTTGCAATTTTGCTCACATCTCCTGACCTATGCACAGCCCATCCGTGGACCCACAAAGTCACAGGACCTCCTCCTGACACTGGCCAAGATGGCCATCCATCACTCCAAGAGGAGGAAGTTTGACGGGAAGTGCTTCCCAACTGTGGGGCCTATTTCTGTTCCCTTGTACAGTCATGCCTCTGAGCAGAGTTCCTCTAGACCAGGGGTCGGCAACCTTTCAGAAGTGGTGTGCCGAGTCTTCACTTATTCACTCTAATTTAAGGTTTCGCATGCCAGTAATACATTTTAACGTTTTTAGAAGGTCTCTTTCTAGAAGTCTATAATATATAACTAAACTATTGTTGTATGTAAAGTAAATAAGGTTTTTAAAATGTTTAAGAAGCTTCATTTAAAATTAAATTAAAATGCAGAGCCCCCTGGACCAGTGGCCAGGACCCGGGCAGTGTGAGTGCCACTGAAAATCAGCTCGCGTGCCGCCTTCGGCACCCGTGCCATAGGTTGCCTACCCCTGCTCTAGACCATGTCCACTGACTTCCTAGACCCCTTTGAGGAGCAGTTGGTGCTGTCTGGGGTTCTCTGCTCCTTATCCACCTCTCAATCGCTCATTCTTTACCTCTGATCTCACTCCCAGGCCTGTTTTTTCATTTGTTGCCCTGAGAATCAATTGTAGCCTCGGCTCAGTGGTTCCTCCCCTTTACCTGAAGGGGAGGGCCTACAGTTATGGGTGTGCCTAGAGCAGCCTGCCCCAGTACTACAAATAGTACACGTATTCCAACTCCTGCAACAAATGAAGCAGGTCAGCCTTAATTCTGGTGTTTCCCATTTTTTTAGTGTTTGATTCTGAAACCTTAATAATGTTCTTTTAATGAGATTTTTGTGTGTAATTATAAACGAGTTGTCAAACAACACAATACAAAAAGGAATTTCTCAAACAGCACAGTAAGTTACTGAACAGTACATACCGTCTTTAGACTTGGTTAGGTTTGTAAGTCTTAATTAAATGTATAAATCAAACCAAGTTGGAATAAAGTCAGTTCTGTAGCTTTTTTTAAAAATCCTCAAATGTTTACTATTAAATGGCCCAGGGTTTGAGCTGGTCTCCGAGCTCAGAAACCACAGGCTTTGAGACAGTCCCCATTTGACATGCCCCCCAAGCATGAGATGATCTCCAATCTTCTAATAGTAACAAAAATTAAAATATTTTTCAGCAGAATGGTTGTGAAACTGCATCCTGGTGACTATATTTTAATTGAGATACTGTGATAATGGTATAGAATATTAACTATCAGTTCATGAGCAAGAGAAGTGTATTGTTACTTGTAATGGGAACTGCTGGCTGCTAGATTTTGAGGGTCACAGTCAGTTTTACTTTGTAACTTGATTTCTAGAGCAAGGAAAACATGAACTACACCCAGTATACCCCTTGAGGGTTATGAGAGTAAAGTAGTCAGAGATGCCCTGAGGGAACTCACTGACTCAGAATGCAGACAGATAAATTACACCTCAATGCAGACTAGCTGTGCCAGTGTGTGTACATGCTACAGAAAGTACCAAACAAATGTAAGGACTGTGACTTAAAGCCTAATTGCCTCAAATGTATTAATCACCATGTTCCAATCTCACAGGACTACATTGGCATATTTAATAAAAATAGAGCTTGTAATCAAGGACTTTATTGCACATGAAATATTTCCCTGCACTTTCTCCAGGTTTTTGTTACCCCTCCGAGTAGGAGACATGCCTAATGGAGAGCTTTCCTTTACAACCCGAAGAAAGAAACCCGAAGTCTGTTATTCATCCTGTTCTGTAGCAGTGAAGGGAAAGCGGCTTAATCCAGCCAAAAGTTGCAACCAGTAAAAGACGATAATGAACTAATTATTGTAACTGGTGCTAGAAACCAGAACTATCCATTTCAATAGTACTAGACTTATTTAAAAATATCAGTAAGGGGCAAATCTTGTCTTCCCCCAACACCTGCTGATGCAGGGAGCCCTATTACAATAGACCTGATACAACTCTGCATAACAAGGGTGCATGGGAAGAGTTTGGGGAGGCCACATAGGCAGTGAGCACCCTTTGTACTGTGGAGTGAGGAGGTTGGGCATGAGGGAGTGGTGGGTTCAGAGGCTCTGCTGTCATACAGCTCTTCCAGTCTTGCAAAGAATGCTCTGACTTCAAAATCTAAGCCAGTCATTACCCTGTGGAATCAGCCATAAAGCAAATGGCCTGGGGAGAGGAGACATCCTCCCAGCTTCCACTCCATGGCACATCCCAGATCCCAGCCCAGTCACTGGACAAGGGCATTTGGCAGAGAATTCTGGCTTATGAGGCAATTTTTAAGTGAAATTACTATGGGGAAAGTGTGTCAAATTGACAGCTCTGAAGACTTAAGTGCCATCCTCAGAACAAACACAGCCTGAGCAGTATTAGTATAAATCTTCCCCCAATCTTCCCTCCCCTGCCATTTTTCTCCGATTTAGAAAAATTTCTGTTACTGGAAAGAGTCTTGGTGCCTATACAATTCTTGGCCTTTCTCCCGAAGACATCCAACAAAAGTGCCAATTGCAAAGGGGGTTTAGACACTACCCACAACTGGAACAGAACCCATCAATTCCATTTTATACCAATCAAACAGATATCAGATGGCAGTAACTTTGAGTCACTGCTGCCAAGAGCTGGGCTCACATTGGAGACCTACAGGTCAACATTTGAAGTCTTAAAATTACTAAGGGACAGAATATTGATCCAAAACAAACTGTTTACACTGGTACATGTACCAATTACTTCTTTCTATATACACTATGATGTGTGCTATCCTTTACACCTTGTGCACCTAAGATTTCAGCATGACCCTGTTTCTTTTATAACCCTTACGTTCTCTGCTGAACAACGATGAAAGAATAAATTAAACTTTATTTTGTATAGACCAGGGGGAGGCAACCTATGGCACAGGTGCCGAAGGCGGCACACGAGCTGATTTTCAGTGGCACTCACACTGCCCGGGTCCTGGCCACTGGTCCGGGGGGCTCTGCATTTTATTTAATTTTAAATGAAGCTTCTTAAACATTTTAAAAACCTTATTTACTTTACATACAACAATAGTTTAGTTATATATTATAGACTTATAGAAAGAGACCTTCTAAGAACGTTAAAATGTATTACTGGCACGCAAAACCTTAAATTAGACTGAATGAATGAAGACTCGGCACATCACTTCTGAAAGGTTGCCGACCCCTGGTATAGACCAATATCCCAAGTGCTTTGTAGAGTTAAACAGCAGCTACAGGTGAGAGAATTAGGAGGTAGAGGGCTAAGGGAAAGTGATATTGTTAGCCCATTGTCCATATTGTCCATAATTAGACAATCTGGGAAGAGAAGAAAGGCTGTTTTGAATGGCAAGTCCTACAGAGAAGGCTCTCACCCCAAACTCAGCCAGACTGTATAAAGAAACCAAGAAGAGGGCAGTACTCAGACCGAGGACAGTTGACAGGGGAATAGAAAGTAGAATGCCCACAGGACTGCACAGGATTGGGGTACAGGGAGGCATTAAGATACTTGTATGCTTTCTGGATCCTGGTTAGTCACCCTATGCATTGCTTTAGCTTGTAGCAGCTGCCATTGGGCCCAGGACTCTAGCTGGGCATCATCAGGACATTGGGACACCCTACATATACATCCAGCTGGTCTATATCAGCTGCAACACTGGCTCTATCCCACCCAACAATCCCCTTACACTGGAGCACCGGCCAGCTCAGGATTTGAGTCTGCTTGTGTCCTAAATGGATATTTTCAAAATATTCAGGTGGGAGTGTATATTCTCCCCTCATTGCGTACTAATATAGGTAATATAGGTAAGCCTTCACAGGGAAACAAAACTATCAACTAGTTCAAGTTAAAGCGAAAGAATGTACTGGGCTTTAGCACAGTGTTTGGTGTTTGTTTTCATTAATAAAATTTTGATTAAACAAATGATTATACCACAAGTGGATAAATACTAGAGTTGTAAGGGGAAAAAATAATGCTCTCTAATGTTTATATTATGTGTTATTTCGTTTTCAAAGGATATTTTCAGTTAAAGTTAAGCGATTTGCACTGATAGGTTAACATTTCTCTATCTTCTAGAAGCCAGGCAGCCAAGTAACCATAGATATATGATACAATCAGGTCTGGCAGATTTCTGATTCTAGATGTAACCACTCTTCTACACCTCAGCCATATAAAGGATCAAACCTTCATTCCAGTACATTGCTAAAGTTGCCTCATCTCATAGGGCCCAATCCTGGAAAGTTGCCCACTACCTCCTTCATGGTGCTTATGGTGCTAATTCCAAGCTCACTGAAGTCAACAGGAATGGTTCCACTCCCTTTAGATCAGCTCCTGTTGAAGTCAATGGGAGTGTAGGGCACTCGACTGCTCGGAGGTGCTTAGCATTTCACAGGAGTCGACCCATAGCACCTGCTTTTCTCCCTGTGAAATAAATAGCAAAATTCCAGTTAACTTCAACTGGAGCAGGATTGGGCCCCTAGTGTATAAAATCGGCCATGGTGCTCACCAGTATGCACCCAATGCATTTGAAGGTAAGTGTGAAACATCAGCCATGCTAAAAATGCTGTATTGGGTGACCTCTGTTGAACGTACAATATACTTTTCTATCTCTGCTGCACAGTGAAGCTAGTACATCAGAGGAATCTGAAAACTAAGTAGGCAGCCAGGAAATGCAAGTTCCTAGAATGGCTCTCCAGTTGGAAGAGCCTAACTGGAGATATTTTGTCAACAGAGGAATGCTGCCATCATCAGCCTAAGGAGAGTGGGGAGCTACACATGAGCTATTCACATACTTCAGGAGAGCATTCAAAATGCAACACAGGAAGTCTTGGAGAAAGGAAGAGGGTGCCATGAAGGGAGTGGGGGGAAGTAGAGGAAAAATCATCTAGGAACCCCTCTCCCCCCCAAAAAATCCTTTTATTAAGAGGAACAATCTAAGTAGATGATAATGGGGAAGAGTAATACTGGCTCTTGGCCTGTTTGAATGACGAGGATATAAAAGAACAGAGAATCACAAATAAATGCTGCAGCCCTTGATATGGCATTCTCTTCGTTATTCCGCTAAATTAAGCTGGTGTATGTGCCGTCAGTCAATGGCATAAGCCAGGGGTGGGCAAATTCTTTGGCCCGAGGGCCACATCGGAGTGCGAAACTGTATGGAGGGCCAGGTAGGGCACGCTGTGCCCCCCAAACAGCCTCGCCCCTGCCCCCTATCTGACCCCTCCCACTTTCCGCCCCCTGACTGTCCCCCTCAGAACCTCCCACCCATCCAACCCCCCCCCACTCTTTGTCCCCTAACCATCCCCTCCTGGGACCCCCACCACCTGACCGCCCCCTCCCGGGACCCCCGCCACCTATCCAACCCCCCCTGCTCCCTGTCCCCTGACTGCCCTGACCCCTATCCACACCCCTGCCCCCTGACAGGCCCCCCGGGACCCCGTCCCCTAGCCAATCCCCTCTGTTCCCCATCCCCTGCCCCCCCCCGAGCCTCTGCCCCATCCAACCCGCCCCCTGCTCCCTGTCCCCTGACTGCCGCCCAGGACCCCCTGCCCCATATCCAACTCCCTGGCCCCGGCCCCCTTACCATGCCACTCAGAGCAGCATATCTGGAGCCGTGCCTCCCCGCTGGAGCCAAACACACTACCACGCTGCCCTGCATGAGCACGCAGCCCCGCTGCACAGAGCGCTGTCAGCGTGGCTGCGGGGGAGGGGGAACAGCAGGGGTGAGGCCGGGGGCTAGCTGCCCGGCCAGGAGCTCAGGGGCCCGTACTGTAGTTTGCCCACCTCTGGCATAAGCAATGCCAACATAACACTGGTTTTCACCAGCATAATAGCAAATACAATTTTTTCCCCCAAATGTGATAGAATTTTTCTGCCACACTCCATATGTAGGGCAAGAGTGAGTGGAGCTGGCTTTAAAAAGAAGAGCCTGGAGTGGTAACTGGGGATGTTATTAAGGAGAACAATGTTCGTAAGGTCATCAAATTTGTGACCTTGCAATGGGAGAATCTTTGAGGCGTTCACCAATTTCATAGCTGTCTGGAAATGAGGTGGGAAAGAAGCCAAAAGTGCATCCCAAAAGCTTGGCTAAAACCTCAGGTATCTTGTAGCTTAGTGTTTCTGCCAGTATCTTAGGGTACATTTCTCATCTCCAGTTCTTTCTCATAGTAAATGTATTTTACAAATACTGGCCATCTGGACCTTGACAAAACAAAGAGGTCTGTCCATTTATTGTCTCCTATATATTCATGGTCATTTGGCAGGGGTGAGAGCAACAGGCAAATATCACAGTGGCTTAGGACCAGATTGTAATTCCCCTTACCCTGGTGAGCAGTTACTCTAACAAGTTGTTCCAAGGGCTCCTAGTGAGCAAGGGTTTCACAATCTGGCCCATAGCAGATAACAGGTTTTCCCAATTCAATTATTCATTTACAGGGTATTTAAAAATTGGGGGGAGGGGGAGGAAGATTGTGTCTAACCTCCCAATGACAGTAGAAACGCAAGGTTGAATAAAGGACAGTTACCTGTTCCGTAACTGGCGTTCTTTGAGATGTGTTGCTCATGTGTATTCCACAGTAGGTGTGCGTGCTCGCCACGTGCACCGGTGCCGGAAGTTTTTCCCTTAGCAGTAGCCGTTGGGGGAGCGCTGCTGCGACTCCTGGAGTGGCGCCTCTATAGCGCGCTATAAGGGGAGCCGCGTACTCCCCCCACCCTCAGTTCCTTCTTGGCGGACTAACTCTGACAGAGGGGCGGGATGTGGAATACACCTGAGCAACACATCTCAAAGAACGCCAGTTACGGAACAGGTAACTGTCCTTTCTTCTTTGAGTGCTTGCTCATGTGTATTCCACAGTAGGTGATTGCAAGCTATGTCTGATGGAGGTGGGTAGGAGTTCACAGATTCCCTGGCTGAAGCACAGCTCTACCAAAGCCAGCGTCATCCCTGGCGCATAGTGTGATGTGAACGTGTGTACTGAGGACCAGGTAGCGGCTCTACAGATGTCCTGGATAGGGACATGGGCCACAAAGGCAGCCGACGAGGCCTGAGCCCTTGTCGAGTGCACCCTCACGATAGGTGGTGAGGGAACCCCTGCTAGGTCATAGCATGTGTGGATGCACGATGTAATCCACTGGGAAAGCCTCTGGGTGGAGATCGGTTGACCCCCTCATGCGTTCGGCTGAAGCAACAAAGAGTTGCGAGGACCTGCGGAACGGCTTAGTCCGATCCAGATAAAACGTAAGTGCCCTGCGCACATCGAGCGTATGGAGGCAGCGTTCCTCACTAGAGGCATGAGATTTGGGGCAGAGGACAAGTAGGAAGATGTCCTGGCCTATGTGAAAAGTGGAGACCACCTTAGGGAGGAATGCAGGGTGTGGGCGGAGCTGCACCTTGTCCTTGTGAAAGACTGTGTAAGGGGGGGTCGCAGGTCAGGGCTGACGTGATAGCCACGAGGAAAGCTACCTTCCATGAAAGGTGAGACCATGAGCATGTGGCCAGGAGTTCGAACGGGGGCCCCTTGAGACGGGATAACACCAAGTTTAGATCCCACTGAGGAACAGGGGTTCTAGCATAAGGAAAGGACCGGTCTAGCCCTTTGAGGAAACGCCCGGTCATGGCGTGGGAGAAAACCGAGCAGCCCTGAACCGGCGGATGGAACGCCGAAATAGCTGCCAGGTGTAACCTGATGGAGGAAGGCGCCAGGTCCTGAGTTCTAAGGTGAAGGAGGTACTCAAGGATAAGTTGGATCGGGGCAGCCATTGGGGAAGTACCCCGCTCGCCCGCCCACCTGGAGAACCAGGACCACTTCGCTAGGTAGGCTCGGTGCGTGGATGGCTTCCTACTTTCTAGGAGGACACGCCTGACGCCTTCAGAACACCTTGCCTCCTCCGCATCTAGCCATTGAGCAGCCACGCTGTCAAATGGAGGGCGGCCAGGTTGGGGTGGAGGAGGTGGCCCTGGTCCTGGGAGAGTAGGTCTGGGCGGAGCTGCAATGGCCACAGAGGGGCCACCAGCAAGCCCAGGAGGGTCCCGTACCAATGTTGCCGGGACCAGGCTGGGGCGATCAGGAGGACATGTGCCTTGTCCGTTTTTACTTTCTCCAGGACCTTGCTGATGAGGGGAAACGGGGGAAAGGCATAAAGGAGTTGACACGGCCATGACAGGAGGAAGGCATCTGAGATCGCGTTCCTTCCCCCCCTCCCCCTCCCGAACAGAACCTGGGGCAACGGCGGTTCTGCTGGGTCGCAAACAGGTCCACTTGGGGAGTGCCCCATGCCAGGAAGAGCTGGTGAGTGACCTCCGAGTGGAGGGACCACTCGTGTTGGGAGGAGAAAACCCTGCTCAAGCGATCGGCCTGTGTGTTGTTGACGCCTGGCAGGTGGAAAGCCTTCAGAAAGATGTCATGGGCTATACAGAACTCCCAAAGGCTGAGAGCTTCCTGGCAGAGGGCCGAGGACCTCGTCCCACCTTGCCTGTTGATGTAAAACATCGCGGCGGTGTTGTCTGTGAGAACTCTGACCACCTTGCCGCACAGCTGTGAGCTGAACGCCCCACAGGCTAAGCGTATCACCCTGAGTTCCCTGACGTTTATGTGAAGGGACAGCTCCGCAGCTGATCACATTCCTTGGGTCTGTGCGTTCCCTATGTGGGCCCCCCAGCCCGAGTCCGACGCGTCGGACACTAGGTCTAGTGACGGGGTCGGGCCCTGGAAGGGAATTCCCTGGAGCATATTGGCCGGGCAGGACCACCACTGTAGCGTGGTGATCACCGGCGCCGGAACCGAGAGGACCTTGTCCAGTTTGTCCCGGGCCTGGGAGAACTCTGAGGCCAGCCAGAGTTGGAGGGGCCTCATCTGAAGTCTGGCGTGGTGGACCACGTATGGGCACGCCGCCATGTGGCCCAGGAGCTGCAGGCATGCCCTGGCCATGGTGACAGGAAACTCCGTGACCAAGGCTATAAGCCCCTTCAGGGTCTGGAACCTGCCCAGGGGAAGGGAGGCTGTGGCCTTGGAGGCATCCAGGAGAGCGCCTATGAATTCTATGCGCTGCACCAGAACCAGTGTCAACTTGGTCTCGTTCACTAAGAGGTCTAGGTTGGCACACATAGCCAAGAGCAGGTCCACGTGGTTCTGTACCTGGGACCACGAGCTGCCCTTGAGCAGCCAGTCGTCGAGGTAGGGAAATACCTGTACCCCTCGGCGTCTGAGGTAAGCTGTTACTACCGCCGTACACTTTGTGAACACCCTGGGTGCGGTGGACAGGCCAAATGGGAGGACTGTACATTGGTAGTGGTCCTGTCCCACTAGGAAACGGAGGAAGCGTCTGTGCCCCTCGAATATGTGGACATGGAAGTATGCGTCCTGAAGGTCCAGGGCCGCATACAAATCGCCAGGGTCTAGAGAGGGTATGATACATATCAGAGAGACCATGCGGAACCAGCATTTTACCATGAACCGATTGAGGTCTCGCAAATCCAGGATGGGCTTGAGCCCCCCCTTTCGCCTTGGGGATCAGGAAGTAACGGGGGTAAAACCCTTTCCCCCGGAACTCCTACGGAAACTTCTCCACGGCTCCCAAGCTGAGGAGCCAACCCACTTCCTGCTGTAGCAGGGGTAAATATTCGAGGGTGGGGATGAGACAAATTGTAGCGTGTAACCCTGGGAAATGGTGTTGAGGACCCATCGGTCCGATGTTATTCGGGACCATTCCACAAGGAACGCAGACAAACGGTTGCTGAAGGCAAACTTTATTGGTAGGAGGGTCCTCTCGGAGGCCACTCGGGTACCCTCCTGCAACCATTCAAAAACGCCTCTTGGCTGCAGGGCAGGCCCAGGCTGCGGGGCAGAGCGAGACTGTCTCTGAGGTCGCCTCTTTTGGGTTTTGGACCCCTTGTAGGCGGGTTCGTATCTCGGCTGGGGCGCCGGGACGGAGATTTGCAGCTTAGGCTTTTCCTTGGGCGGAACGTAGAGCCCAAGGATTTGAAGGGTAGTATGTGAGTCCTTCATGCCATGGAGCCTCACGTCTATTTGTTCTGTGAACAGGTCCTTGCCCTCGAAGGGAAGATCCTGCATCACAGACTGCGCCTCCGCGGAGAGCCCTGACAGCAGAAGCCATGATGCCCTGCACATAGACACGGCCGAGGCCATGGACCGAGCAGCCGTGTCAGCTGCATCCGACGTGGCCTGCAGAGCAGCCTTTGCAGCGGCGGTGCCCTGCTCCACCAGTGCCTTAAAATCCTTCCTTTCGCGCTCTGGAAGGAAGGGCTCAAATTTCGGCAGCGACCCCCACAAGTTAAACTCATAGAGACTGAGGAGGGCCTGGTGGTTGGACCCGGAGCTGGAAGCTGGCTGACGAATAAAGCTTCCTGCCAAACGAGTCCAGTCTTTTAGAGTCTTTATTTTTAGGTGTGGGTCCTGGTTGACCCTATCTTTCTCTATGATTTACGGACTCCACCACTAGGGAGTTGGGGGCTGGGTGGGTATAAAGGTATTCGTGCCCTTTCGTGGGCACGAAATATTTGCGCTCTGCCTTTTTCGATATCGGCGCAAGGGAGGCCGGAGTTCGCCGGAGGGCATTGGAGATGTTAGCCACCCCTTCGTGCAACAGTAGGGCCACTCTGCCCGGTACCGAGGACGAGAGCACGTTGAACAGGGAGTCCGAGGGTCCCTCCATCTCCTCAGCTTGGAGTTGGAGACTGGACGCTAATCGCTTCAGTAGCTCTTGATGAACCCTGAAGTCCTCTTGCGGTGCGGAGGGGGGTGGGGCTGCAATCTTATCATCCGGTGTGGGGGAGGGGGCCAGTACGGGGCTCTGCACATCGACCGGTGCCACAGGATCCACCCCTTGGTCCGACTCCTCGTGCAGTGCCGAGGAACCATGACCCGCCGATCTATCCCTCGGAGGTCTGGATAGTGCGGCTGAGGGAGCCTCCGATGCCCCCGCTATCGACTGAGGGCCTGGCTGGGCATGCACGGGGGGCTAGGGGGTCCACTGGCACCACTGGCCTTGCCATGGGGGCCCTTGCCATTGACTCTGCTGCGGCACCGGCAGCACCAGCTGGTCGGGTTGGCCTGGCTGGGTCGTAGGGGGCCGCGTGTGGGTCGAGGTTGGGGTTACCAGCGACCTATTGGTACCGTGGGAGCAGTACGAGCGGTGGTACCGAGAACGACATCTGCCACAGGACCGGGACTCTGACGTCGAGGAATGGTGCCGCCTCGAGCTGCTGCTCCTTGAGACGCTGCGACGCCTGGATCCACGGCGACACGCAGCTGGCGATCCCCGCCAGCAGTCATGGGCACGGTGCCTCGAGGCGAAAGAGCTGGAGTGTGACCAGCAACAGCGCCCGTGTCAGGAGCGGCTTCGGTAGCTCCGCCGAGAATGGGAGCGTCTACGGCGTCTGTGCCTGTCCCGCTGATACTCCCTACTTGGTGTGGAGCGGTGCCTGGAGCTCCACTCCGACGGCACCCGACCAGACAACCTGGTGGGTGACGAAAGCAGAGGCCAGAAACTGTGTCCTAACAGGACACTGAGCGGCGAGTGGGCCCGAGAGCGGTCCCCTGACTGGGATCTGTGTCGGGTCGGCGTCAACTGTCGAGAGCCCAGTGGCAGCTTGCCTCTAGAGCAGGGTCCGGGAGCCGGCGGTGCCCCAGGCACCTGCACAGTCATAATGTCTTTGGCCGCCTGCAGGGCCTCCGGCATCGAGGGCATCTGGACATCCGGAGAGGCCTGAGTCGACGCAACTGGGCTGCTCCGCTCGACCTGAGTCAGAGCTCTAGAGCCCAGGGGGGAACCGGGGCTGCCCGACGCGGGTCTAGCCTCACCCCCTGCTTTCTCTCGACACTTCTGAGAAGATGGAGCCTTTCTCTGCTTCTTCGACGGGGAGCGGTGCCGGCCACCGGGAGGTGCCGGGAGATCGCCGCGCATTGAAGATGAAGTGGCCAGTGCCGATTCCGCTCGGCGTACCGGGGTTGGAGCCAGTGCCGACTCCATGAGAAGGGCCCGAAGTCTAATGTCTCTTTTTTTTTTTGTCCTGGGTTTAAAGGACCTGCAGATTTTACAGCGGTCGCTGATGTGAGATTCACCCAGGCAGCGGAGACAGTCGGTGTACGGGTCACTTCTGGGCATCGAACGCCTGCAAGACTCGCACGATTTAAACCCTGGGGCCCGGGGCATGCCCCGGCCCAAACACTAACTAACTGACTAAACTGAAACTTTTCTTGGACTAACACACACAGGTACTACTAACGACTAAACGAGTTCTGGGATGAGCTGCAGCAGAGCTGGAGCAGGTAGTTCCGATGCACCGTCACTGGCAGCAAGAAGGAACTGAGGGTGGGGGGAGTGCGCGGCTCCCCTTATAGCGCGCTATAGAGGCACCACTCCAGGGGTCGCAGCAGCGCTCTCCCAATGGGTACTGCTAAGGGAAAAACTTCCGGCACCGGTGCACGTGGCGAGCACGCACACCTACTGTGGAATACACATGAGCAAGCACTCGAAGAAGAATTATACAGTAATCTTCCTTCTGCAAACTTATAATTTTTGAGCACATTATGGGGAAAATGCTATGGAGACATATTTTCAAAATCAGATAAACCTTTGTCTAGTTGGGTAATATTAGTTAATTTAGAGATGGCTTAGAGTCCAAATACCTTCGGGAAATCAAGTAAACCCCATCCCTTACTATGTGGCAGAAATGAGGTTGGATATTTAATACCAACACTTGAAGCCTGGGTTGTAGACCTTGAGGGCTTCAGATGGCTTTAGCCCCCTTAAAAATGTAGGGATTGAATTAATATCTAAAGAGAACACAGCAGCTCATTTATCTCTCTTTATTAAAAGTGGACACAGTTAGTCATGGTACAAAGCTACTCATTAAAGCATTATTTAAACAAAGAGTAAAAAGAATGACTTACACATCAGAAAGTTCCAACAATGATCTTCACCCTGGGTTTATTTAAATGAATTCTTCTGCAACATCTGTAAGATGTAAGTCCACAATTTTGTCCTTGTGTACATGTTAAATCATACACCTGTTGAGCAGTGATAGTTCCATTGTGGATCGATCCCATGTTTTAATGCTGTAGCCCTTCATATGGATGTAGATCAGTGGTTCTCAGCCAGGAGTCCGGGGCCCCCTGGGGGGGCTGCAAGCAGGTTTCAGGAGGGCCAAACAGGGCCAGCGTTAGACTCGCTGGGGTCCAAAGCAGAAAGCTGAAGCCCCACCGCATGGGGCTGAAGCCCAGGGCACTGAGCCCCACCACCCGGGGCTGAAGTTGAAGTCTGAGCAATGTAGCTTTGTGGGGGCCCCTGTGGCGATCTCCAGGCAATGGCCCTGCTTGCTACCCTCTAACGATGGCCCTGACTTTTATATGCAGAAAACCAGTTGTTGTGGCACAGCTGGGTCCTTGAGTTTTTATAGCATGTTGGGAGGCCTCAGAAAGACAAAGGTTGAGAACCCCTGACGTAGATCATTGAAACGACATTCACTTACATCAGTGGTTGCAGGTACCACCAAAAATCATCATCAGCGTTACCACTTTGGAAAACAGCCAATGTTTGGCTTAGCTGAGGAAATTCAGATATTTCTGAACCGACTTCAGCAATTTTTCTGTAAGATGACAGTTGGCTTCCAACAAATGATGCTGAGTGATTAGTCAATCATGGCTGAAATTGGAACCATACACCTGAAGCATGTCTTGACATTGCATTTCTGTTATGTTTGGATTTATGAGAGCGTCAAGAATTTGAATAATTTTGTAGCCTCTCTGTTCAAAGCTTGACTGAATACTGGACATTGTAAAATCAGTTACTTCAAAGTAGATGTACCCTTTGTTGAATTTGGGTAGCTGGATTCATCTACCCCTATTTGCATTTTCTTGGGAACTTTTCTCTTCCTTGGAAGCGCAAGCATTCCAGCTATCTCTAATTGTAAACGTTTCCAGTGGATTTTAAGTTGTATCTTTCATCCGACTGGATGGACTGGAGTGAATTAAGTGTTATTTTCATAAGAGATTTGCTTTCTGTTGCTGAAACATCCAACACTTAACAGAGTGTGGACAGGTTGTTCACCATGGTTAGGACTTTTCAACCTGGTTCACTTCCAAAGGGGGATATATAGCTTTTCTATCTGAGTTACTGAGCTACCAGTTCAGGCTCTCATTTCAGGTTTTTTTGCTTCATCCTTTGCAACCTCCCAAATTGCACACCGTGCAAGGTAGTTCATGGAAACTAAAATCAATGTTTCTGCCCTCACAGTCCATTTTGTTGGACAGAAGACATGGATGTCTAGTGATAAACTTAACATATCATATTTTATGTTCTATAAAATCTAGTTCAGATGATTAATTTATGTTGTGATTTTTGTAAACAATTTCAAGAGTATCTTTTAGGATAGTGTTTTTAATAGCATCCTGCCATGTCAAATTCAAAGTATGCCCGTAGCACGCGCACACACACACACACTCGTTCCACCTGTTGCAATGTAGTTGCTACACCGGATACTAAGCCTGCCATATTAACAGCAGCATCATAGCACTATCGGTGACAGTTGTTGATTCTCAGATTTAGATGTATTAATATCTTTAATTACTGATACGATTACCTCCACCATTGTACTGGTGACATTGTACAGCACAATTAATGCTTCATGAACATTCATGTCATCCTCATTTCACAGACAAAACCGCTTGCTCATTGTTGAAGCCTGTTTCATCTACTGTAATTGTATACCATGTTCCAGAAATTATCCCTCACAATTAAGAGCCATGATTTCCATAATCTCACTGTGAATAATTGGACTTAGAATTTATCTTTACTTTCAGCCACTTTGAAATATTAGGGTTATATTCTGCCTGCAAACAAAGCCATTGAATAAAGTTACAGTCTACCTCTTCATTTAAGGGCAGATTTTCAGCTTCTCAGTATAATGGCCTCACAGTGCAAGTTCTTGTCTGAAAGAGAACATATACTATTTAACACTTTTATTAGATTCTTCCCTTTTTCTTCTGATAGTATTGAAATCTTAGCATGTCACCAACATTCTTTGTGGTCTTTTGAAGTATATCAGCTGTTTCAGGGTGATGCCTCTCAAATTTGACTTGAGCCTTTTTCCAATGAGAGAATTCAGATTGTGTGAAAGCTTCATCTGGGTAGTTAACCAAAAGTAGTTTCTACTATTGTACAACTTTTAGGTGCAAAGAAAGCATGTCATCACTAGCTTTCTAATAATGGAATCCTTGAAAATCATCAAACTAGAATGAGCAAAATTTTCCAAAGTTACACACAGGGAAAGACGTGTAGCATCCTCCTTTTTAATCAATTTCCTTTGAGCATCTTGAAAATATACATTGTTTTTGTACTTCAGTTGCTACTCAGTAAGAATGGCTTAGAATTGCAGAATTAAAACACACATACATACAACTCTCTGGCAAACTGAAACATTTAGAAAAAAACAACGAGGAGTCCTTGTGGCACCTTAGAGACTAAAATTTATTTGGGCATAAGCTTTCATGGGTTAGAACCCACTTCATCAGATGCATGGAATGGAAAATACAGTAGCAGATATATATGTACATAGTACATGAAAAGATGGGAGTTGCCTTACCAAGTGGGGGGTCAGTCTAACGAGACAATTCAATTAACAGTAGAATACCAAGGGAGGAAAAATCACTTTTGTAGTGGTAATGAGGGTGGCCCATTTCAAACAGTTGAAAAGAAGGTGTGAGTAACAGTAGGGGGAAATTAGTACGGTAAAATTAGGTTTTGTAATGACCCATCCACTCCCAGTCTTTATTCAGGCCTAATTTGATGGTGTCCAGTTTGCAAATTAATTCCAGTTCTGCAGCTTCACGTTGGAGTCTGTTTTTGAAGTTTTTTTGTTGAAGAATTGCCACTTTGGCTTTATATAGTCACTGTATTTGTTGAAAAAACAGATTTTTTGGAATGTGTCAAAATGAAGAAAGGGAAAAGCCTGCACCTGAGCAGTTGATTACATTGGAAAACAATTGTTTTTATGTTTTTCTTGTGTAACCTGCTGCGGTCCTCTCTCACCCAGAGACTAACAAGAAAAGACTACAAATAAGATGGTAGCTGGAGGCCCTTTGACCACCAGGCATGATAGAACTGGAGTTAGAGGCTTCAAAAAGCCAGCCAAAAAATCTTGGGTTTCATGATGACTGGCTTCCCCACTCTCTTTGGAAAAGAGCACACGGAAGTGGGGGAGAAGAGCCTGTCCCAGGTCTCTCAAGAGAGAGGGGAATCAGAAGTTCTCATGCACAACCTAGAGATAGAAAGGCAGAGGATCATTAGCCTTTCTGAGAGGAGGGAAATAGCCAGCATTGCTGCAGAATGAGTGGGAAAAGCACAGACAAGTGAGCCTCACCAAGGCACACCGAGTTCCGCTTCACAAGAACAGGAGATTCTGGTTGCAGAACCATTTCCCAACCAGGGAAGAAAGGAGTTAGAGCCTGCTACAGGAGAAACCTTCAGCAGAATCCCAGCTACCACGAGCCAGTTGATACCACGGGGGAAGACGAAGGACTTCAAGCAACTGAGACCATCAGATGCTTATGGAAGCCTGGGCTGAAGAGAAACTGAGACATTAGGTGATTGCCTCTGCCACAATAATTAGCTAGTGTAAAGATGATATTCAACAGCTATTTTATTTAGCTCTTCCCCCATTTCCAAATAAAAAAAGCTGTCTACTCCCCTGCATTAAGGGCCCTTAAACACGGTCAGCCCAGATCCACTGCCTGAAAGAGGAGACGGACAGAAAGGCTTTGTATTCATTGCCATGTGTTTTTACCATGAGATAACAAATGTGCATTAATGATCCCCCTGTAAAATCCTACTGGAGACAAGGCACCTGTAGACTTAATAGTGAACTAAATAGGTGAGGTCAACTACAGGTGGAGGTACGGTGTTGACCACCCCTCCCCCACAGCTACATCATGCTAAAAACTACATGTGCCTTGTCTCCACTAGGATTTTACAGTGTGATAACTAATGCAAGTTAGTTATCCCATGGTAAACACGCCCCTTATTTGCAGTGATGACATAGCCAAATATGAAGAGAGAAGATCAAAAGAAAGTAATGAGAAGACAAAGAAATTGCTTCCAGCTGCTCTGCAGACTCTCTTTCAGTGGATCCTCCTCCTCCCAAACAAGCTAAGTGAAGTAATTGGCATGTGACTTGTTATGCAAGTGAATGAGCGCAGTAATTGTACAGGTTTAGTTGTGCTTATATGGCACACAGATGTTTGATTCAGCATTTGCTTACTAAGCAGTTGCAGCCAGATTTTGAGGGTGTCCTGAAAGAAATCCATTGACTAAATCCTTCTTCCCCACAAATTCAACGCTTAATTCCCCAGAGCCAGAGCAATTACTTTCCTTTTCCTTTTGATATCTGATGCCTTCCAGATGGCTTGGAGATTAGTGGGCACAGGTGCTAAATTTAGAAGAATTAGTGGGCATAAATACTGATTAAAGAAATGTCTACTGCCATTGCCTCTACAAATAATGCATCTTGCATGTCCCTTTAAAAACGATCTTGTGAATTTACAGGAATAACTGCTAATTGTGCTGGCTTCACAGACCTCGTAACTGGGATCTTCTGTTAGCTATACAGCAGGCAGTGGTAACGTAAGCTTCCTCATACCACCCTGCCCATAAACATCAATCCCAACCTAGAGGAACTAACCTGTTTAGAACAGAGAGGATGGTTCCATCCCTAGGCTCATTCAGTCGCTGGATTCTCTAAGAGGCTGTCAGCAGGGGTGCCGGTTGTGGTGGTGTAGTTTTATGTTGAGCCAGGTGGAAATGTGTCCATCGGGACTTGGACTGGAACAACCAAACTCATTGCAGCAGGGATTGTATTTGAAAGGGGAGTTCTGTTCTGATACGATTGTAAAAATAGCACAGTGTCTCCCAGTGTGTATTGCTTCTCTGTTGTTTCCATATCCAATCCACTTCATATCAAAGTAATAAGATGATTTCTCTAACTGTCATCTTTGCAACCACAATGTGAGATCCCAAACTGGGCTCTTTCCTTCTCAGTGCAATAAGAAGAATTCTGCAGGCCAATTTCTGCCCTCATTTACACAGGTGCAATTCCCTTCTTTTCAAATTATGCCCTCAGTGACATCTGTGGAGTCCCATTGTCTTTGATGATTTGCAGATGTGATTGATTGGGACTTAATAAACAGTTCTATTGATGAGGCATGGGACGGAATAGAATCCAGATTACTCTCTGGGTCTGCAAGGCTAACAGGGGTAAAATATAATTTAGAGCCTGATTTTACTGCTCTTACAGACTAGGGTGACCAGATGTCCCGATTTTATAGGGACAGTCCCGATTTTTGAGTCTTTTTCTTATATAGGCTCCTATTACCCCCCACCCCCGTCCCAATTTTTCACACTTGCTGTCTGGTCACCCTATTACAGACAGTGAAACTCATGCCTGGATAAAAGGGCCAACACAAGGCCTGTGCACCACTTAAAACCTATTTTGAGGGTTTAAGTGAGACTTAAGTGTTACATAGGCTTCATGGTTGTTCTCTGCACAGTGGTGAATGTCACTCAAGTACTACTTATTCATAGGTTCCATTGACTTTAATAATTACTTGTTAAAGCAGGGGTTGGCAACCTTTCAGAAGTGGTGTGCCGACTCTTCATTTATTCACTCTAATTTAAGGTTTCACGTGCCGGTAATACATTGTAACGTTTTTAGAAGGTCTCTTTCTCTAAGTCTATAATATAGAACTAAACTATTGTTGTATGTAAAGTAAATAAGGTTTTTAAAATGTTTAAGAAGCTTCATTTAAAATTAAATTAAAATGCAGAGCCCCCTGGACCGGTGGCCAGGATCCGGGCAGTGTGAGTGCCACTGAAAATCAGCTCGCGTGCCGCCTTCGGCACCCGTGCCATAGGTTGCCTACCCCTGCCTTAGGAGTTGAACTCTTCAGCAAACTGATCAATACTGATCACAGTGTTCTTTAACTGAATTTTGGTTGATGTTACTTAAGATGCAGAAGCTATATAATAGGAATCCTAGTTGTGGCACAGGCCACTGTCTCTTTTGTCATTTCCCCTTTTCATTATGTTTAAGCATCAACAGTCTTTTAGACGAATTAGTCTATGGCAGTGGGCTAGGGAGACTTCAGTGACATGCACTGCCTAACACATACAAGGCATTAAAGAAAGATGTGAAATTACAATGGCAAGGTTGTGTGGGTCAAACTTCCTTTACCACATCTTTTTTCCCCAACACCACCACAACTTCCTATTAAAAAACTTTCCTGTTTAAACAAAGCTGTCTCTTGGGGCTTTTTAATGCAGGTAAAACAGGAGGTTTGGTGAGTTTTTGGAATAGCTGCAGCAACTGTAAATAATGTATAGAAGTGAAATTCTAGCACTATACACTGAGAATTCAGACTATGCCGTGATATTAACTTTTGCAAGCACAATTATGAGTCTCAAAGAGACAGCCAATAAATTCCAACTTTTAAAGGCTGCCTGGTTTGATTACTGGTTGCGTACTGAATCAACAGCCAACAATAAACTAGGGCCCTAAAGCATTACTGTTAGGAAACTGAACCTGGTTAATTTCTGCTTTTACTTATCTCGCAGGGGTCCTATGTGTCCTCACTGGAGCTCTAACAAGCCTTCATTTTCTCTTACTTTATAACTCCTACAATGCAAGTATTCAGTCATGGTTGTGCTGAGGAGAACTGTGTGACACCCTGGCACCCCAATATTCAGCACTGTCATGTAATTAGGATATGTTTTGTACAAAGTATGCCTTGTGAGGTATCATTCTAAAAGTCTTGATCTGCTAGACATTAATATCTCATTGGATTGTATGTGCTATCATCATATGTGAAGTTATGAAATTTGGCTGTGTGTGTGTGTGTGTGTGTCATTTCCTTCGGTATCTCTCTCTACTCCTTAACTGACTAGAGAGGTCACTTCAGAGCATCATGATGTGCTTCCTTTCCTCCTTTAAATGGTCAACGTGATGCCTCTGCCTCATTTCCAGCATAAGGCCAAGTTCTGCCACCTTTACTCATGCCCAGTAACACTTTAGCCCTATTGACTAGTCACAGACTAAGATGCTACTGGATATAACTAAGGTGTCAGGCTCAGGGACTTAGTGAGTCAGAGAATGGACATGGAAATGAAACCAGGTCTTCCACATGACAGCAAAGAGCACAACCTGCCGGGATACCATACCAGTCCTGCATCTTAGGTTTAGAATACATAACAGTATACTAACAGGGTAACATTTGTTTTAATAGCATTATTATTCACAGAGCAGCACCGTAAGACATGTTTGTTACTTTGCCAGAGAAGGTCTCTTGGACCACAGGACACATGATTCAGTGTCAAGTGTTTTTTATTGAAACATGATACTTCAACTAGAACAGACCTAGTTTCCAAGGTCAGTGATTTCACACACTCATGCTTGGGCTCAGGGCTCACCACACTTACATACATTCCCAGATTTTCCCAAGCTTCTCTCATTTCCCTCTAGGGGACAGGATCCTAATCATAGGAGCTTCATCACAATTCATGGACATCTGTTAAATTAAGGAAAAACACATTTATTATGGCATCCGTTTTTAAAGCAACCTTCTAGTCTGTGGAAGATGTGTTATTAATTCAAGCCAAAATATCACAATAAATGAGATCCCTTGCATACACTAGCTCAGTAAAATAATGCGAACAATTCTATGACATCCAATATTATATGTCTGGAAATATAAATGTACAAAAAGTACTTCATTGCACATACTGTAGAGTCACATAAGCCTAGAAGCTGCTAGAGCCCAGAGTAGGTTCATCGTCAATATTTAAAATAAGAGAGAACATTTGGTGTTCTAAGAAATGCAGTTTCTAACATCCTTTTGGTAGTATGCATTCTAAGTGTAGTTAAAAATAAAGCCTGCTGGTTCTCCAGCACACAGTACTGCAGAGCTAGAAATGTATGGCTTGTGCTGGCTATTATACACCGAAGTTGCACACTGGACAGTTTTAGTGACTCATTTTTAGATTTCTTGTCATAGATGTGGAACATCTATGACTTTATATTAATGTAACAACTGGATCATAATTCTTATAGCCCTGTAAGCATAGGTACAATAGAAGTATCGCACAGCATTATACAATCACTGATTCTCATAACACTCCTTTGAACCATTTTCAAATGGGAAAACTGAGAGGCAGAGCATTGGAGTGTCATATCCATGACCACATGGCAAGTCAGCTGGGAATAGAGCTCAGGGAGTTCACTCTGCTTGTCAATGTAGTTCACCATCATATGATCCTCTGTGTTCAAACAAGGTAATAAAGACTCGAGTGTTTATGTTCTGGTGACAACTGGAAGAGATTTATACTTATCCTTCAACCCAGGATGATTTAGTACACTCTCAGTGTCCACTTAACATCTAATTTAGAAACAGATGTATCTTTTCAGCAAAGTACTCACTTTGCATGTCCTTTGGCACATATTTTAGTTTAAAAAAAGAGTCACTTTTTTTTTTTGTCAACACGTGACAATGAACGCAGACACTTCAAGGAAGGTCACCCCCTTATGGATTGACCATCATGTCCTTCCCTTTGTTAAAATACTAACAAATATAGGCTTCATCATGTCAAAGAGAAGGGAATGAAACATACCATGAGAAACAGCTTGCCCAATAAAAAATGATATTCGGTTTACAAAATGTAGGGATTCCAAATCCTTTTTTCCCTTCCCCTTAAAAATGTTTTTATTCCTCTCACAGTAATAATATGTGTGTGTGAGTCCAGCACTTTTCAAGGTATTTGTAGTCCAGTACATGAGTCTGGCATTTGAATATAAAATGGATACCTCCACCAGACACTGGACTTAAACGTTCCATGTGCTCTCACCCATTGTGACATTCACCTTTAAGTGAACCTCACTGTGATGGGTTGGATCACAGAAACCCACTTGGGAACTGCCAACTGATGTGCCAAGACTACTTCTGCCCCTGCTTTCCTGCCCTAGCAGGTTGGGACTTCAATGCCCTGCCTGGTTTGAGCCAGACCCGCTAGCCTGCTGCAAACCCAGACCCAGGTCTGAACCACGTCCCCCAACAGCTGCAGGCTTAAACTGAAAGCAGCTTAAGAAGTGTTCCTGTCTTTAACACTCAGATGTCCAGCTCTGTAAGGGGGCCGACTCACCCCTGCAGCACCTTCTGCTGGTGACTTCCGGGGAATTAGCTCTCCCAGCATCTGGAGCGCCCTCTGCAGGCCGGTGATCCGCTTGCCACTGGCCCGTGTCCCTCCCAGGACCCCGGTGCCCCTTTCTCTGGGTCTCCCCCTCCCAGGGGAACCCCCACCCACTATCCCCACCTTGCCTCAGCCATAGGCTACTGCCAGTCCCCAACTAGCCCCCGTGCCCTGGGGCAGACTGCAGTGTCAGCCACTCATCATAGGCCAGGTTGGGTTTGGACCTGCTGCCTTGGCCTACCCCTGGGCTGCCCTCTGCAACCCCCAGTACCTCTTGGCCTAATGCTAGGCCGCAGCCTGGGGCTTTCCAGGCTGGAGCTCCCCAGCTCCTCTGCCTTTCCCCAGCCCTGCTCCACTCAGGTACCTGTCTCCAGCTCCCTGCAGCCAGGCCCATCTCCCTCTACAAACAGAGAGGGAGACTGAGTCCTTGCTCCTGGCTCCCAGCCTTTATAGGGACAGCTGGGCCCTGATTAGGGTGTGGCCCAGCTGCGGCGGCTTCCCCAATCAGCCTAGCAGCTTTCGGAGCTGCAGCCCTTGCCAGGGCTGTTTTTAAGCCCTTCCAGGCAGGAGCGGGTGTCCACCCCGCTACAAACTCCCAATGGGGTCCAAACCCCAAATAAATCCGTTTTACCCTGTATAAAGCTTACACAGGGTAAACTCATAAATTGTTCGCCCTCTATAACACTGATAGAGAGATATGCACAGTTGTTTGCCGCCGCCGCCCCCCCGGTATTAATACATACTCTGGGTTAATTAATATGTAAAAAGTGATTTTATTAAATACAGAAAGTAGGATTTAAGTGGTTCCGAGTAGTGACAGACAGAACAAAGTGAATTACCAAGCAAAATAAAACAGAACACGGAAGTCTATGTCTAATACAGTAAGAAAACTGAATACAGATAAAAATCTCACCCTCAGAGGAATTCCAGTAAGCTTCCTTTTACAGATTAGTCTCCTTCTAGTCTGGGTCCAGCAATCACTCATACACCCTGTAGTTACTGTCCTTTGTTCCAGTTTCTTTCAGGTATCCTTGGGGGTGGAGAGGCTCTCTCTTTAGGCAGCTGAAGACAAAATGGAGGAGTCTCCCAGGGGTTTAAATAGACTTTCTCTTGTGGGTGGAGACCCTCTCCTCTCTCCTATGCAAAGTCCAGTTCCAAGATGGAGTTGTGGAGTCACCTGGGCAAGTCACATGTCCATGCATGACTCAGTTTTTACAGGCAGCAGCCATTGTTTACATGCTACCCTGAACGTCATAAGGTAGACTTCTTATGTGGATTAGAGCCTTCCGAGATTCATTGTCCTTTAAGTGTTTCTTGATTGGGCACATAATTTGCACATTCCTTTCTCAAGAAGCTGACCAAAAGCTTTACTAAGGCTACTTAGATATCAAGGAAGTACACAGCCAATATTCATAACTTTGAATACAACAATGACATATGCATACAAATAGAATGAATGGATTCAGTAGATCATAACCTTTACAGAGATACATTACATGGCATATGTAGCATAAAACATATTCCAGTTATGTCATATATATACATTCATAAGCATATTTCCATAAAGCCTTATGGGGTGCACCATCACACTCACTTTAAAGGGAGGAGAGAGACTGAGATACAGGTCTGTCTCATCTTACGCTGGGGTTACGTTCCGCGGTCAGCGCCTAAAGCGAAAACCGCGTAGTGTCAAAATTACATTGAGTGTAATGGCGGGCAGAATCGCCCGCCCTACATAAACAGTTTTTAAATTGTTATTTTTCTCTTTTTTTTTGTTTTTTTCTTGTTTTTGCCGACCGCATAAAACTGAAATCGCACATGTTAAATGCGCCTAAGATGCGACAGACCTGTACTACATTTCTAGAACAGGCAGCTCAGTTTAGCAACCACAGTCACAGCTTTAGGCTCATAATAGACAAACATGGACAAGCAACCCAGGAATGCAGAGCTTGGTAGGAAATGAAAGAAAGCAGTGGTCTCAGGCCCCGTCTATGCTATAACTGCAAGTCACATCATGGGATCTGGCTACATCACTCTTAAATTAGCGGTTGGAGCCAAAGTGTCCCAGCATTGTGTTTTTATCATGAGTCTAACACCAATTCTTTTTCTTAAAGCTCCATCTTCTGGAGTCGTGTTATTAGGTGAGAATCTCAGCTTTTGGTTTTAAAAAAATAAGTTCCTAGCCCTCATGGTTGCAGAGAAAAGCTGACCCAGGTGTATCCTAAAGGCTCACAAACTAGAAAGCAAGTAAGAACCACCCCAAAATGTATTGTTTTATAGTCTCATGATTTTAAGACCATTTCATGATATTTGAAGGCTGTCTCATGATCTCTGAATGCTTGCGGTTAGCAATGTTGATGACCCTGTAACTAGAATAAAGCCTTGAACAGACCAGGGACACGGTCTGGTTCCATCAACACTGCTCTTTTAAACTGTGGTGTAACTAGGTCAAGGTACAGCCTTATATCTGGGTCCTCCAACTTAGAATTAGTTCTAGATGGGACCTAGGTCTCAACTTTGGCCGCCCTAGCACATACAGCTCTTGCCAGCAGCCATATCTGTGGTCATGACAATAGCTATATACATATTACTTGTATTACAATGTCACCTAGAGGCATTGAGCAGTGTGTTGTGTATGGGCATAAGGCACAGAGCTTAAAATGGGGATAATACCACTCTCTTTCTCACCCCCTTTGTCTATTTAGATCAGTGGTCCCCAACCTTTTTGTGGCCAGTAGCACATTCATGTTTTCAGAAGAGTGTGGCGGGCGCCAACAATTTTTCAAGGCTTATTTTGTATTTGTACATTAAATAATACGAAAAACATCATATTTAATATTACATAATATATGAATTGAGAGAGAAGAGAGAAGCCGGAGAGAAGCTGCGAGGACAGAGAACACTGGCGCCCGCAGCCCCGGAGTACTCTGTGCCCAGCAGGCGCGGGGCCCCGGCTTCTCTCCCCTGCTGGGCACTAGGCAGGCCCCGCGCCTGCCGGGAACAGAGAACACCGTGCCCACAGCCTGCAGCCCTGGAGTTCTCTGTCCCCAGCTTCTCTCCCCTGCTGGGCACTAGGCGGGCCCCGCGCCTGCCGGGAACAGAGAACCCCGGGCCCTCAGCCCGCAGCCCTGGAGTTCTCTGTCCCCAGCTTCCCTCCCCTGCTGGGCACTAGGCGGGCCCCGCGCCTGCCGGGATCCGAGAACACCGGTCCCACCTGCTGAGTTCTCTGGCCCCGTCAGGCGTGGGGCCGCGGCTTCTCTCTCCTGCTGAGCACTAGGCGGGCGCACATAAATGCCCCGGCGGGTGCCATGGCGCCCGCGGGCACCACATTGGGGACCACTGATTTAGATGGTTCATATGGGAAGGTGAGTCACAGGGAGACAGAGCAACTTGGTCCAGGTCACAAAAGAAGTCTGTCACGGATGCCACTCCCATAACCTAACCACAAGACCACCCTTTCACTGAGATCCTTAGGAGAAATGTAGGAGTCAGCACTCTACGGTTATTATGATTTGCAAAGATCCCCAGAAAGACGGGATGGGGAGTGGTGCTTGCCAGGCCACAGGAGTTGTGGTGGTTGTGCTCGTGGATAGTCTTTGCCCCAGATATATATGGTTATGCCACTTATACAGATCCTACAAATGACTGTCATTGAGTTTTGCAGGTGAATGTTAGTCAGTGTCAATTTACCCTAATCTTTGTTGTCTCTTTGGGCCATTGGAAGCCCTTCCATGGGGTAGGGTGACCAGACAGAAAGTGTGAAAAATCAGGACAGAGGGTGGGAGTAATAGGCATCTATATAAGAAAAAGCCCCAAATACCGGGACTGTCCCTATAAAATCGGAACATCTGGTCGCCCTACCATGGGGAAAAGTGGTGCATGGAATCAAATAATTTAGGTGACTTAACATTTCAAATGGGTCTGATTAGAGACCGCTCCACCCTTTGAAGACTTTCTGCAATTCCACTAGAATTCAGGTTTTATAAAATTCTAATCTAAAGTACCTCTGGGTTCCCATCTGACTGAATGTCGTTGTACAATGCCTGCTCCCTAAGCTATGAACTTCAGTTTTAAGAAAGCTTTGGAGTCCCCTAAGGCATTGTAAAATCAAGATTCCACTCTTAGGAAAGGCTTAGCTTTACTTTTTCAGACAATAATTTCTCTGAGTAGTAGGGCAAAGACTGCCAAATTATTGTGGCACGACGAAACACCGCAGTCTAACCTTTCTGGGCCAGTCAAAATGTACGGTACTTCCCCCCTTTTGTCATTCAGATTATAAAGTCTTTGAGTGGTTTATGCTACTTGGCAACCCACAATGAAACAAGCTTTTTGATTGGCCCTAGCCAAAACTCTGCTTTGTGAAAGCCTGCAAACCAGTATGAGCTCAGAATTCTAATCTGGCCTAGGTGAGGACTGCACTATACATTCACTCTGCTTGCAGCCTTACTAAATCACACATCAGGCATGGCTCGTGCAGAACTCAAGCAAGCAGTGAACATGTCTCTCACACAATTTTTCAGCTGCATTGTGTCCTGAATATCGTATGAGCCTTCCTCTCCTCTCAGGCAGATTTGTAGTGTGCTGCACGCAAGAAGCTGAGATGATACTAAGAGTGCAATGTTGCTCTTTGCTGCTGCTGCTTCATCATGCAAATTTGCTAATAAATATTAATCATATTGGCATTAAGAAACAAGATTTGGGGATGGTTCGGATGTACTTATATATGCACAAACCAGGTAATAATCTTAGGTCCCACTATCAGAATACTTGTCTATACAAAAGAGTGTTGGAACAATAGTTATTTGCTGGATGGTGATAAAACTATGGCTTCATAAGGCCTAGAGATTAGAGGTTTCCCAATTATGCCAACTAGGCACCATAACATTTGTCCATGCTCTGACTAAGACGTTGTGTAATGTCCATTTTACTACTACACTGTAACGTTATTTAAGTAAAAATCAATGAAGACAGGTTATGAAAACAGATTGTTTTTATTAGAACTTCCTGGCCCTTCAGATCAGCACATATTTAATTTTCAAATAAGACCCTCGCTCAAGGGATCTAATTCTGCCCTTAGTTACACTATGTGCAACCCCAGTGGAGTCAATGGGGCTGCAGCATTGCAAGTGAAGGAAAAATTTGGCTCTATTTGTTTCCATGGTGCAATAAAGAATGGTGTAAACGTTCTGCTGAGACAGTGAGTAAAATTCCAGATGAACCTTAAAGCAGTTCAGATTATAATGTGGTGCACTAATTAAGCCTCCTGGTTCTCTGGTGAGAGAACCAACACAAAAAACAACACAAGCCCCTCCCCACACACTAACATTGGGTCTTTTTGTGGGAGGAAGGGCAGATGGCACAGGGACAATAAGGATGGGGGATGGAATCCTAATTTCCGAGCACTTGTTATTACTTCTGTTGTCATACAGTGAGAATTGAGGCCTCAGTTTTCAAACCTGGGTGCCTAGACCTGAATGAAGACCTCTGCTCAATGTGTAGCTGCAGTCTAAAAAGCAAACAAGAGGAATGAGATGGAGAATAATTTGGAAATTATAGTGCCATTATTAACTAATGGAGCAGCCTCATCTGTAATACTGCATGCAGTACTGATCTCCCATCTCAAAACAGGATATGGCAGAATTAGAGAGGGTTCAGTGAAGGGCAAAAGTAATGATCAAGGGCCTGGGAAAAAAATATCCTATGAAGAGAGACTAAAAAGACTGGGATTGTTCACCTTAGAAAGGAGACTAATAAGAGGGAACATGGTAAAAGTATATAAAATACGGTAATAAATGGCATAAAGAAAGCAGATATTGAGCATCTATTCTCCCTGACTTGTAACAGAAGAACAAGGGGCTATCTGGTGAAGTTAAAAGGTGGGAGATTCAAAACTGATAAAAAGGAAGCACTTTCACACAACGTATAGACAGACTGTGGAACTCATTGCCTCACAATGTCAAGAGTTTAACGAGATTCAAAGAAAGACTGGCCAATTATATGGCTAACAAGAATATCCAGAGTTATCATAATTAATGACAATAACATTTTTAAATGGGATATTAAACTGTGTGCTTAGAGCTTAAGCCAGTCTGACTAGTAGAGATCAGGATGAGACCTATGTGGAGGGCAGATTATCCTACACTTACCTACTGCAAAATTCTTACACCTTCCTCTGAAATATCCACTGTAGGAGAGATAGGATGCTGGATTAAATGGACCTTGGGTCTCGTCCAGTATGACGATTACTATTTCCTAAATCCATATGTAGTGAGCTGAATTAAAAATGGCTTGATTTTCATAAGCACGGAGAACTCACAATTCCCATTCAAGTCACTGGGAGTTGCAGGAGCTCAGCATCTTTGAAAATTAACCCATTTTCATTTAGGATTCTAATTTTAGGAACTCAGGTTTGAAACTATTGGTCTGTACAAATACTTCCTTGGCATATCACACACTATATTATTAAAAGCAGCAAAGAATCCTGTGGCACCTTATAGACTAACAGACGTTTTGCAGCATGAGCTTTCGTGGGTGAATACCCACTTCTTCGGATGCAAGATATTATTAATATCCTGGTAGCACCTACAGATCCCAATTAGGATGAGGCCCATTGAAGTAGGCACTGTACAAACACATAATAATTACCCCCCCCCCCCCACCACCACCAATTTGTAGTCACTTGGTTTATAGGATTTGGCTTTTGAATACAATTTTGTTAATAGGTTTCTCAGCTGTCTACTGCTAGAAGCAGCAAAGAATCCTGTGGCACCTTATAGACTAACAGAGGTTTTGCAGCATGAGCTTTCGTGGGTGAATACCCACTTCTCTCTGTTAGTCTATAAGGTGCCACAGGATTCTTTGCTGCTTTTACAGATCCAGACTAACACGGCTACCCCTCTGATACTGCTAGAAGGTGGCACATGTGTTGGATCTCCAGACTGCCACAAAACAGCGTTCAAGATGCTACCATTCCATTGGAACAAACTGTTGTTTTGAACTGCTAACAGTGTTAATAGTTTTTTATTCATTAACGAGCAATGCTCAGCAGCAACAGCATACTGTAAAAGGATGCTATTATGCATGATCACTGTTCAAACAGTCCTATTAAACTTAGCATTTGCCTAATATCTGATACTTGGATTCCATAACATTAGGTCAATGCATCAGTTGTCTTTCTATTTACAATCTCTATTTTGTTTTAAATAGAAAGTCAATAAGAAAACAATTAGGCCTTTATATAATCATCTTTACTCTTCTGTCCTTACAATCTCCTGCTGGGGAAATTGTTCAGTCAGTGAGATTTTTATGCTGTACCAGCAACCTTTGCATTTTTTATTTTAAAATTTCAAATAGAAAACTCAGGCAGTTTGTGTTATTGCGAATCAATAAGTCCCCAGAGTGCTACATCAAAGAAAACCATGCTCCCTCAGAATTAATCATTAATGACTTCAGTTGAGCTAGAATAATTGTTATTCCCATATTTTTAACAAAAACACCTTTAAATTACATTAGGGAGTATAATATAATTATTTCAAACATCCCAATAAAGAGGAATAACTATAAGGCCTGCTGAGGCTGATAGAGAATGGAGAAAAGCTGATTAAAGTTGCTACCCTTAAAAAAAAAAAAAAGCAAGCCCACTGTACCTACAGCAAAGTGGCAGAATTAGGAATGGGGACTGGGTTATAATTATCTCCCATCTAGATCAACTCTGTTCAGGTTAAAAGGAAACACCCATATATCTAGATGGATTTTCTATCTTCCAGCACTATCTAGTCAGGCTGGGTTCTTTCTGGCTCATGCACCAGCAGCATCAAAAAAAGATTCTGCAAGACTAAATGTTTACCTCAGTTGCAACTGTGCAAACCCATCTTAAAGAACAGGCTTGCACTGGTGTAACCAAGGGCAGAATTTGGTTCTGGAATTAGAAATTTAGCTCCCTCTGCCATAGTTCTATTGGTTCATTTTCCCATTAAATCAGGAGACTCTAAACACACACAGGAATCAGATCCTATTGAGTAAGATGTCCCTTTTCTTACTATCTCACTTAATGTTCTGTAGTCAGGGCTCCCAGTGGAGGGAAATCACTTATGGGTATATCGTCTGCGGGTGTAACTCCATTCATTTCAAAGGAGTTACATAAGCCTTGATAGTCGGTTCTAAGAGCAATTCATTGTCAACAGTCTCAGTTATTACATCATTTACATGCGACTGGCAGCAGCAGGCATGAGCAATGGTTACACTGTGGGTTGCATCACCTGCTTGTGGTTTTATTCTAACAGGTAGAACAATGACACCTGGCTTTGACATTCCACTTTAGTGGAGGAGGATAGATGCCGATTGACAGCATCCTAGAGGGCACATGTACCCAGCTAAACTCTCTCTACTTTTCATCCACAGCTGGCAGTTCCAGCAGAAAGGAAGAGCTGCACATTCCTAATAATTTCTAAAGCACTATTGGTGTCCTTGGCACTTTACATGCAGCAGTGCAGTACATCCTGCAAAGTGAGGAGCTGTGAAACCTTTTGGGAGAACAAAGGGCCATAACAACATTCCACACTACACTATAATAAAGGTATGACACACAGGAGTGCTCTTAAGAGACTCAACTTTAGTTCCTGATCCCAGTCACCTGACCAGGGTTATTAAAAAACAACAACAAAAAATCCACCACAACACCTTCCTCCCTTTATCACACAGCAGCAGTTGGTATCCATGATCCCGGAGGTTACCAGCACTCTAGAGAGTAATTCTAAAACGGTGGTTAAAAGCCACATGGTCACCCGTGGCCAGTATGAAGTATCAAGAGAATATGGCAGACTGCATCCAAGTTTGCTTCTGTAGAGAAATGGGGAAGAAGTAGTTCTCCTCTTTCCACTGCTAAGTACAAACGAAAGGGTAATGGGTGTAGTCAGCACCCTGTGTAGACTGAATCCTCAATGAAATGATTTACTTGTAAATCACTGCAACCCATTAATTCTCCTCTATTTATTAGGTGGCTTTTTATTGCCATTTTATAAAGCACGTTTTCTTCTCATTTGACTTTAAGTAGAGCTCAGACCTTCTACTCTACAGTTTGAGGCTGGTTCCCTTAGTCCTCTACAATAAATACAACACAATGAAGCAGAAAATATTGCATTCTTCATCTAAGAGTTTCAGGCTAATAATCTGAAACCACCCATCAGGGGACATTCAATGTAACATTTCCACAAAGATTAGTTGGGGGTGTGAGGTGTGTCTTTGTTAGCTAACCTATTAGCATTTCTAAAGTTCCTATTGCAGTAGTAGCAAGGTGCTGCCATATAACTAACTTATAAAACAGGAAACAGATTCCAGATTCTAAGTCACACAGTGGATCAGTGTCAGAATCAGGGTTGAATCCAGGGGCCAAGTTTTCCACTGCAGCAGAGATGCACTTAGTGCAGGAATGAAGGGCTGAGTGAGGGAGAGAAAGGTGGCTTTACACCACCTTTGCACTGCTTGGTATTCTGAGTATGTCCAAGGAGCCTGTCCAAATAACAGTGTAAATTAAAGCAGCCTTAGTGCTATTCATGCACTTGGAAGACAGACAGGATGAGGAGCTCAGGGAGGCAGACTAGGACAGGGAGCCCATGGAGGAGGGGGGGGGGGGGGGGGANGGGGGGGGGGGGGGGGGGGAAATGGGAGACACAGATTAGACAAGGAGCTGGGATGAGGGGGACTGGAACTGGCTGGGAAAGGAGACTAGGACTGATTTTTCAGGATACTTAGCATTATATAAGCATTTCATATGTTCAAAGCACAGCTCCCATTGTCTTCAGCTGCAATTGAGAGTGCTGAGCACTCCTGCAAATCAGACACCCACCGCTCAAGTGCCCAGAAAATGAGAAACACACAATTAGTGGCCACCTGTGAAAAGTCTGGTATAAGAGACTTGCCCAGCATCACAGAGGAACTCTGTGGTAGAGGCAGGGATAGAATCCTGTTATCCAGGGCAGCATTCAACTGCCTTAATCATGAGCCCATCTTTTCTCTTCCTGCCATCCCCTGCCTCATTCACTACACACCTTCCAACTTCGGCAACAAATGAAACAGGGGTACTACAGACAGTCTCCTTCATTATACAACTGTGATTCTTCCTTAGTTCAGGTCCTTCTTGTGCACTGAATGAAGCAGGGGTCCCGGGATCTGCGGGAGGAACCAGGGCTGGGTGGTTATTTTCTGTGTGCCCCTCCTTTCCCCTGCAGCTTTGTCCAGGACTGGAGCCTGTGCAGTGTGCCCCTCCTTGCCCCATGACTTCAGCCAGGGCCGGAGCCGGGGCTGTGTGCAATGGATATACAGGGTCAGATTAACCCATAGGCTAATAAGGCTATAGCCTTAGGCCCTCCTATTTTTAGGCCCTAATTTTTAGGCCCTCCTATTTTTAGGCCCTACTGTAGGCCCTCCATTCCATATTGAAGTAACAGCTGAGCCACGGTAGCGGGGCCATCGGAAATTTTGTCTCATTAGATATTGCTTCGTACAAATTAATCCATCAAGATTGTGAATTCAATTTATGGTGGTTGTGATTTTGTCTTTGTGGGCTAAGTAAGTGTGGGGCCAAGCAATATAGAACTTTGTACACAGTAGGCCTACACTGGACAATAGAAACCATGTTGAAGAAAGGAGGACGGCAGAAATTGAAGGAGGCCAAAGAAAGACGGCAAAGACAAGATGTAGTGCTGGAAGGAACTCCTTCGCTCCTAATGTTTTTTCCTCCTGCTAAGTCTGGGGGTGAGGAAGTCCAGGCGAATACCAACCCAAGTGAACCTGCTGTGCCTGATGAAAAGGAGCAGCCTCCTGTGACTTCTCTAGCTGCAGTCTCACCCCACTCCTCTGAAGACTTTCCCAGCGATAGTAACACAAAAATATCCTTTTCCAACCATCCAGGCAAGAGCGACATGACTTCTCAAGATCTCATTGCATACTGGACTGAGAAGGGCCCATAGAAATGCCAGAATCTAGATGCTGACTTTTCATTGACAAAGCAAGAGTACACCAATCGGAATCGTTATCTGACCAAATCCATGTTTGAATATGTGAAGCCTAACAAACAGATTGGCAAGCGAGAATGGCTCATCTATTTGCCATCTAAGAAGAAAGTGTGCTGTTTTTATTGCCGCCTGTTTTCTGATACCAAAAAGTGGGGAAATGTTCTGCGAAGGCTTCAGTGATTGGAAGAATACGGCATACATTACCAATAAACAAACATCCAGTTAATGCTGTCCATCACTTGCATTAAGATATTTTGATGTTGATTAGAAACGTCTATTTGCATTACATTAGAATTTCCATCCAAACCGTTTCACCATGTGATCAGCAGCAGACTGACCACCCAGAGGCAATTACACTCTTTTAATCTTAGCTAATTTAGTCAGAACTGAAATGAAAATAGTGGGGTTCTCCTCAGAGAGGGTTTTTTAATGTTGTCCATTCATTTTATCAGGCTATTAAAAGAGAGAGTGGGCCAGAACCTCATCTGATGTAAGTCAGCAAAACTCTCGACTTCACGGGAGCTACACTGCTTTACACCAGCTGAGGAGCTGGCCCAGTTTCTGTTCTTCTGGCAGGCTGTTTCACAGTTTAATTTGAACAACAGCTATTCGAGAGGAATTGTACAAATGCTGCATGGTAATGAGCAGCTTGCAAAAATCAGTCTTTATATCAACTTCCCAAGACTCCCTGTCATACTGTATGTTTCTTCAGCTGCAGACTGAAATAGAAACAAGATCCCCTCTGTGCGGCTCATCTCTGTGGAGACCTAGAAGTTGACTTGGGCACATCCCAGGGTGTACGAATCAATGTGAGTGGTGTACTTTTGCATGGAGAAGTATCAAGTACAGCATGGATTAATTTGTGGGAGCTTGCACTTTGAGTCTGACATAAACAGCAGTATTTGGGCAAAAGCAATAAGGTATAGGGTTTAATTGTGTGGAAAAACAGTTTATGCAATGCTGATGATGTTTCAGCTGAAATGTAAGACGCTAAGCATTTAAAAAAAGAATCTCACAGCTTGTGTGTACTGAATGTGTAAATATCTAGGAAGAGTGACTACATGGTGTGGTATAAAAGTTTAAATTGGCGTGAGTTTAGGGTAAATGCATTTCTAAAATTGCAAAGGCCACAAATGAGTTGTGCACATCTTCCCAATCAAACATCTATACCACCATTGTTATGGGATCTAACTGCAGAGGCCTCAAAGGGAGAGAAAAAGCGATAGCCAGCACATCTTGGAAACTTCTAACATTTACCTCCAATAACTCATCACACTATTATGCAGAAAAAACCTAAAGGTCCAACTTCTTGCCATCCACCAGGACTAGAAACAAGCACCCTATTAAGGGAGGATTTCTGACTTTCTAATGGTAAAAAGCACAGCTAGAAGATGGAGAGATAACTACCTCTAGCTCTAGCCTTGCAACCACTAGTCTACCGACATGTCTCAATCATGCTCGAAGTTTCAATTCCGCAAAGAAAAAATTAGGCTATCAGCAAAGCTTGCTAACACGGAGATGTATTAAATTGTGGATTAGCATCCCCAGGGAGGTGGGAGAAGCCCCATCAGTTAAGTTATTTAAAACCGGATTGGACAAAGCACCACAAGATACATTGTAGGGAATACTCTTGCATGGGCTCCACAAGGGATTGAGCAGGTGTGACCGAAAAGAGACCTTTTCGATGCGCCACAGAGTAGCCTGCAAATGAATTAGCACTGGTGATCTAGATGCAAAAGATGCTGTAGCCCATTACAAATCCTTTCAGCCATCATGGCCTCATCTGAGATGATATTTTAGCAGTTTATTAAAAAGCACTTCTCAACTGGAAGGAATATAAATATTCAAACATCTCATACTACTTCTCATAACAGTCTATGAAAAAAGCACTATGCATTCATTTCAATGAATAGTTAGAAATGCCATTTCAATTTCAAATTTTACTGGTCATTTCCCCTTAATAGCCAGTGTACAGCTCAGCACATTTTAATTACTGCAATATTATTAACACTAAAGCCTTTTCAATGTGTACATTTTGGTATCAGAAGTACTGCTGCAAGCGGCACATCTCAGAAATACACACTTAATACTTTGCAAGGCATCCATAAAATTTCTCCATTTGATTGCAGTTGTAGGCTCAGTTATACATCAAATACTGGGCAATAATCTCTAGGTAACCTGTAAGAGCTGTTTTTATTGGACTTCTAATTAAAATGTGCATGAGCAGCATTTCAAAGGCTGCCATTTCTTTAGCCTCAGCTCATCACCCAGCAGGGACTTGCGGACCCATATTGTAAGGAACTAGAACATCAAAGTGGTGGCGCTGAAATTATACAGAATACTCCTAAGAGGTGAGATACTACCACTGTGTAATACAAGAGAAGAGCAATTGCTAAGGGGCGAGAGAGGGAAGGAAAAAATCTGTTCCTTCAACAAGTGAGAGAAGGTAGACCAGGAATCTTGACACATTTGATTCTCGAAAAAATTTAGAGCAAGGAGTGGTCCCTGAAGGTGCTCAGGGAAGAACAAATGGTCTATGAAATATAAAACAAATAAATATTCCTACTTCACTGTAAAGAGCTCCACAACACCTAATTGCTGATTAGGAACATCCTATTGAATGCTAGCTAGGAAACTAATTAAATTTTTTGGCCAAGATAGAAGCCTTCATTTTTTATTTAAATAAAAATATCCTTCTTTCTCTGGCTTTGTATTTGGCTAGGCCATTATAGCAGAAATGGAACTAACCTTCAGGACAGTAGATGCCAGAGCTGGGAGGATACAGCAAAAAACCTAACAAATGTATTCACCTATTTTCTTGTGGATAAAAAACTTGCCAGCTCACTGGTATTTCATGTGCCCTTTAGTTGCCTGTTCTCAAACATTTGTGTGGAAGAGTTTTTATTTGCCAGAATAGTCCCAGAAAGCAAACAAGTTGCAAATATATTCACAAACATCTGCACAAGGATCTGCATCAGAATTCCCCTTATAACCAAAGATCTTTATATTACTTGCCCAATAGATCTGTTTAATAACTATGTATGCTTGCGGATAATCTGCAAATAGAAGAAGGGACTCTCCGCTGTTTATAAAGTTTAGGTGAGCAAACCAGGGAATGCAAACAACATCAGGTGATTTAAAGCATAAATAGTTAACCAGAGGATCGCAGATAATCATAGCAACCAGTTCAAGAAGAAAACATGGGCTAAAAGTTTGTACCTGCAAATTTTTCATTGAGCAGTACAATTTTTACAAGCATATTTATTAGTTCCAATGTGTTTGTGGCTATTTCATCATCAGAAAATCTATCAAATTAACTGATTCCAATAAATGAGCCATAATAATTTGATCAGCTCTACTTTTTGCTCTGAAATTGAGCCAGCGTATTGCACTTCCGAAGAAGTGCAGATGAGTTTGAGAGTTTTAAGAGGATTCAAAGACTGTAGGGCATGACCTAGGGTCTATCTATCTTAAGATAGGTCTACACAGCAACTAGACACCCGCGGCCGGCCTGCACCAGCCGACTCAGGCTCATGGGGCTTGGGCTGCAGGGCTGTTTCATTGTTGTGTAGACTTCTGGGCTCAGGCTGGAGCCCAGGCTCTGGAACCCTCTCATCTCGCAGGGTCCTAGACCCCAGACCAGGGGTAGTTAATTGTTTTTTGTCAAGGTCCAAGTTTCTTGATCAACGTATAGTCAAGGTCCAGACGGCACAGAAACATTTTCCACACCACAACAATAATAATTATAATAATAAGTAAATAAAAAAAGATTTCATGGTCCATTCAAAAGCATCTGGCAGTCTGGATTTGGCCTGCGGTCTGCCTATTGACTACCCCTGGCCCAGACCCTAACATGAGCCCAGGCTCTAGGGACCTCTGAGGTGGGAGGGTCCCAGAGCCCAGGCTCCAGCCCAAGGTACACAGCAATGAAACAGTCCCATGAGCCCGAGTGCCTGAGTAGGCTGCCATGGACCATCCACGGGTCTCTAGTTGCTGTGTAGACATAGCCTTAGAGTTTTATATTGCTGCCCATTGCCATAGTATCTGAGTGCCTTCCATGTAAAGCCAGTAACACTAGCACAGTCCCTCGTGGACTTCATGGAGCCTTTGGCACTTCTCCCCCTATGGGGTTGGAACTCAGCTTGTTGTGGAGTGTTTCGATTGCAAGTGGCCCTTATGGTGGCTGTCTCAAGACGAAATGTTTTGCAATGTTTCCTGAAGATGGTCAGACTCTGAATTCGCCTGATCTCCTCTGAAGATGGTTCCATAGCTGGATCCCTTTGACAAAGAATGCTTTTTCCTCAGCTGTCTCATGCTTCATCCTGGGCTTAGTGATTTGCATTGTCCCAGAGAAGTGCAGCTGTGATGGTGGTTCAAAATTGAAATTCAGTCTTGCATGTTTAATAATTAAGCAATCAATCTGCAAACATCTAGAAGATAATATGGTGATAAGTAACAGTCAGCATGGATTTGTCAAAAACAAATAATTTCAAACCAACCTGATAGCTTTCTTTGACAGTGTAACAAGCCTTGTGGATGGGGAGAAGCAGTAGATGTGATATATCTTGAGTTTAGCAAAGCTTTTGATATTGTCTCGCATGACCTTCTCATAAACAAATTAGGGAAATGCAACCTAGATGGAGCTACCATAAGGTGGGTGCAAAACTGGTTGGAAAACCGTTCCCAGAGAGTAGTTATCAGTGGTTCACAGTCATGCTGGAAGGACATAACAAGTGGGGTCCCACAGGGATCAATTCTGGGTCCGGTTCTGTTCAATATCTTCATCAATGATTTAGATAATGGCATACAGAATACACTTATAAAGTTTGTGGATGATACCAATCTGGGAGGGGTTGCAAGTGCTTTGGAGGATAGGATTAAAATTCAAAATGATCTGGACAAACTGGAGAAATGGTCTGAAGTAAATAGGATGAAATTCAATAAGGACAAATGCAAAGTACTCCACTTAGGAAGGCACAATCAGTTGCACACATACAAAATGGGAAATGACTGCCTAGGAAGGAGTACTACGGAAAGGGATCTGGGGGTCATAGTGGACCACAAGCTAAATATGAGTCAAGAGCATAAGGCTGTTGCAAAAAAAGTGAACATCCTTCTGGGATGTATTAGATGGAGTGTTGTAAGCAAGACACGAGAAGTAATTCTTCTGCTCTACTCTGTGCTGATTAGGCCTCAACTGGAATATTGTGTCCAGTTCTGGGCGCCACATTTCAGGAAGGATGTGGACAAATTGGAGAGAGTCCAGAGAAGAGCGACAAAAATGATTAAAGGTCTAGAAAACATGACCTATGAGGGAAGATTGAAAAAACTGGGTTTGTTTAATCTGGAAAAGAGAAGACTGAGAGGGGACATGATAACAGTTTTCAAGTATGTAAAAGGTTGTTACAAGGAGGAGGAAGAAAAATTGTTTTTCTTAACCTCTGAGTATAGCACAAGAAGCAATCGGCTTAAATTGCAGCAAGGGAGGTTTAGGTTGGACATTAGGAAAAACTTCCTAACTGTCAGGGTGGTTAAGCACTGGAATAAGTTGCCTAGGTTCGGAAGTTGTGGTATCTTCATCATTGAAGATTTTTAAGAGCAGGTTAGACAAACCTCTGTCAGGAATGGTCTAGATACTTAGTACTGCCGTGCGTGCAGGGGACTGGACTAGATGACCTCTCGAGGTCCCTTCCAGTTCTGTGATTCTATGTAGTTGTGGCTTGATCCATTAATTCCTTTGAAAATTAGGACCTAATTTCTCTAGAGAGATTAAAAGAATTGAACATATACATCTTCAAGAAAAGATGGCAAAAACCATCTGGAATAATTGTATAACAGTACTAACGAAGGAGTCTCACTTCCCAGCTATATTGGTTCCATGATATTTTGTATACGGCTTTAGTCAATTGCCAGCAAACATTTCTGGGTGCAGACCTGTCAACACATCACACCTGCAGTAGCACACTCTGGACACAGCAACAATCCCACAGTCAGAAACATGTTTTCCTAGACTCCTTTTGAAAGAGCTACAAGTAGGGTTTGTTGAATGCAAGCCCCCCATGTTTGAAGAGCATTTGGCCAAAGTTACTGGACTTTGACTCAAAGATTTCTGTGTTTGGAAGAGTCAGATTGCTGAGGCTAGATGCAAGTTTCCTTTCCAGACAAAGACAATAGTTCTGTATAGTTTCCAGTAGTGAGTGTTGGTATGATATAACAAGATTAAAACAAAACAAAATATAGGATGTTTTGCTTCTTTTTGCATCTTAGTTTTATTAAAAGGCATGTTTTTGAGCTAGGTGTTTTTAAATCGGATACCAAATAAAATCTTAACATGACAAAGTAGATGAGACTCCTCTGATCTAGCTCCCTGCTTCCTTCTCTGTAGGCATCCTGGCTGAAGTTAACAAGATGCCTCGGCTGATCTGTGGCCAAGTCTTCATAAGGGCTTTTAACTGGCATAGAAATATCAATTAGGGGTGTGATTTTTTTAAACAATATTTGTATTGTAGGGGTGTATTTGTAACAAAAGCCCTGGTGTAGATACGATTTCACTGGCAAAAAAGTGCTTTTCCCAGTAGATCTTATTTTGTTTGAGGAAGTGGTATAAACAATACCAACAAAAGAGGGCTTTTGCTGCTATAAACTGTGACTGCACTAGCAGCATTTGGCAGTACACCTCTATAGCTATAATTGGCAAACCTGTTCTAGCATAGACTTTGCCTGAGCCAGTGGGATTTCAGCAGTTTCCTAACATCTGCTGACAGATTGAGCCAGACAAAACCTGCTATGCTCCTGCAGGAGCCCTCTTGCTTGTAGGCCCACAACATCTGTGTTGGCCGGGTAGCCTCCTCCACTGTGAATTGATCATGGGTTTTGCATGCCACTAAGTTAGACTTGTATGAAAAAGAAAAGCTGTAAAGAGCTACTGTATCTTAAAGGGTCACTGTGCTATTTGAAACTTACAGTAGTTATCTGGAAGAACATAAGAATGGCCATACTGGGTCAGACCAGTGGTCTATCTAGCCCAGTATCCTGTCTTCTGACAGTGGCCAATGCCAAATGCTTCAAAGGGAATTAACAGAACAGGTAATCATCAAGTGATCCACCCCCTGTTGTCCAGTCCCAGCATCTGGCAATCTGAGGCTTAGGGACATCTAGAACAGGGGTCGGCAACGTTTCAGAAGTGCTGTGCCGAGTCTTCATTTATTCACTCTAATTTAAGGTTTCGCGTGCCAGTCATACATTGTAACGTTTTTAGAAGGTCTCTTTCTACTCAACTATTGTTGTATGTCAAGTAAATAAGGTTTTAAAAATGTTTAAGAAGCTTCATTTAAAATTAAATTAAAATGCAGAGCCCCCCAGACTGGTGGCCAGGACCTAGGCAGTGTGAGTGCCACTGAAAATCAGCTCGCGTGCTGCCTTCGGCACCCGTGCCATAGGTTGCCTACCCCGATCTAGAACATGGGGTTGCGTCCCTGACCATCTTGGCTAATAGTCACTGATGGGCCTATCCTCCATGAACTTATCTAATTGTTTTTTAAATCCATTTATAGTCTTCACTGTCACAACATCCCCTGGCAACAGGTTCCAGAGGTTGACTGTGCATTCTGTGAAGAAATACTTCCTTTTGTTTGTTTTAAACCTATTAATTTCACTGCATGACCTGTGGCTCTTGTGTTATGTGAAGAGGTAAATAACACTTCCTTATTCACAAGCTGCATTCTCAGCAAAGGTCTTGCTTATCTTATTTCTTTTTAAATTGTTAAATCAACACAGCCAAAACTATGGGATTTCTATTTCAGGATAGAAAGCATATTGGGATCAGAGAGTAGTGAAGAGATTACTTATGACATTCATGCTGCTCTTTCCCTTGTCATTTTCAATTGCTCTGGTTTATCTTTCCAATTTGCATATTTATCAAGGTGGATTCCTAGTCTTGAGTGAAGCGCTCGTTTGCTTTTGTTCCCAAAGTCCTACAAAGTAGATCCTGCTCCCTTCTTAGTTGGGGGTGCCACCTGAAACAGAATTGGCATCTTTCCATGGGGTGAAGGGGTGAGAGGGAGGAGCAAAGCAAGATTTGGGGTGCACATGTTAAAAGTCCATATCCTTACTGAGCTGTGGAACCCAGGTCTTCCCCCTTTGTACCTTCATGCTCTGGGAATTTGGGTGTATGGACTGGAATGGTGAATCCACCATTACCGGACCCACTAGCCTTCAACTGAGCTGGGTTCTAAAAGCAGCAGAGAGAGGTATTCTACTCCATGGACTGCAGAACTCCCTGCGTCAACCGCCACTTCTTGGATTTGGTGTGGGCAGGGATGATTTTGCCCCAAACTCTCTTTATGCCCTCCCCTCCTGATTATGGGAATCTGTCTCTTTCCTGAGAGCTGGCAAACATGTCACAAAAACAAAGAGACAAATCATAAGGCAAGAATCACGTTCTCCTTTCCTGACCATACACACTGAGAAGTTTATTAATCTGAACAGGACACAGTGTGGAGATGTTATAGACACCTAGAATGTTGAAAGTGTCACACAGAGGTGATGGGGTGGTTTGGTGGCCAGGGCCGGCTCCAGCTTTTTTGCCGCCCCAAGTGGCGAAAAAACAAAACAAAACAAAAAACCCCGATTGAGCTGCCGCCGAAGTGCCGTCGAAGAGGAAGAGAGGGACTGAAGGACCCGCTGCCGAATTGCCGAAGACCTGGACGTGCCCGCCGCCGCAGACCACTCCTTTCTATTGGCCGCCCCAGGCACCTACTTCCTTCGCTGGTGCCTGGAGCCGGCCCTGTCGGTGGCTCATGGGTAGCAGAATGTTTTGCCCATTTAGCTTAGCTTTGAACTGGTAGATGTCACCCAAGAAGCTATTCATGCTCCACCCCCCAATTCCTTGAGAAATTGCTGTGCCAAACAAAAGTAACTGTTGATTTGGGGCACATGTAAGTAAAGATGTTATTTAGGGGAAACACCAACAGGTACGGAGACAGGCTGGATATTTCTGCTCAGGCCTGCTGACGGGGGGGTGGGGCAAAGGGAGCAATTGCCCAGGGTGGTAGGCAGTGGCCAGGACCCTGGGCCCTTTTAAATGACCTGGATGGGCCACAGGGCTCCTAGGCATAGGCGCTGAGTGGGCCCTGAGCACCCACCGGTGGGCCCCTCCTCCCCAGCGGTGGGCCCCGCTGATCAGCTCATCCCCCTCTCCCCTAGTGCCTCCTGCCTGCCGCCATCAGCTGTTTGGCGGCGTGCCGGAGGCGCGGGGGGGAGAGGAGGAGGAGCAGGGGTGGGAAGAGGCGGGGCAGGCCTGGGCGATGCCCAGATGCCAGGAGTGGAAGGGCCGGGACCAGCCCCTTCCAGCCAGCTGCTGAGACGCTGCTCTGCAGCCCTGTGCGGCGGCTGCCTGAGAGAGCCTGGCTGGGGAGGTGACTTCCGCTCCTGCCTGGGCTTGGGTGCTGGGGTCCCCGGCAGCTGAGCCAGGCGGGGAGTGGAAGCCACCTCCTCCCCAGCCAGGCTCTCTCAGGCAGCTGCCGGGCAGGGCTGCAGAGCAGTGACCGGGAGGGGCTGGCGGTAAAAGTGGCTCCCTCCTGCTCCCCGCCTGGGCTCCTGCCCGCCACGGAGAGTGGCAGAACTTGCTGGTGGGTGAGGGAGACAGGCGCAGCGGGAGGACAAAGCACACACACACGCAGGTAACATAGGGCGGGGAGAGTGTGGTGGCCCTGGGCTGGGCATGGGGGGGTTGAGGGGGAGAAGACACAGGACCTGCCCTTTAGACTGTGCCCCCTCCCCCCCACTACGGGGAGGCACCAGTTGTATATGGGGTGGCCTCGGGGGAAGGGGCCTAGGATGGAGTGGGGGATTGAGCACCCCCTGGGAAATCTGGAAATCGGCACCCATGCTCCTAGGCGTGCGTGGGGTGGTACCCGCAGCGGCGAAGGCAGCTGGGCAGGCATGTGGAAGCCCTGGCTGTGCCGGAAGAGCGCGCCCAGCAGCGCAGCCGGCAGCTTGCTGGGCACCAGCAGGGGCCTATTGACGGTTCTGCCCTGGGGCCCGGAATTGATGTCGGCGGGCCTGTTCCTGCTCAGACCCATCTTATTATTAACGTGTGTGTGAATTTCAAGAGGACTACAGTATATTTACCTCAGGGGCTCAGAAGCTCCCAAAAGGCTGATCAAACCAGCTATGATGCTGCCTATTCCTAATTATTACAGTTCCAAAAATAAACAAACAATCTCGCCTGCTCAAGTTAAAAGATTTAATGCAGACTGTTTGACCATATTGCTTTATAAAGTGTGGTTAGTGACATTTTATACAGCCCCCTCCCCTTATGAATCTCCCCTCTCCTCCCCACCTTGTATTCAGCAGTATATGTGAGAACCAGTCTTCTGGGAATAGAGACTGGAAGAGATCCAGACAGTTCAAACTTGCAGGCTCTTTGCATCATGTTCTCTGAAAAACAGGCTTGGAATAGAATGGAATGAAATAGACAATCCATTGCTGTCAGCTTTAAAGGAAGAGAAGAGAACCTTAGACCGAGGTTCACTAGCAACAGTGAACTCTGGCTGCCACAGCATTTTCTAAAAATGCTACAGACTGATGAGGCTCATGCTCCTGAACAAGCCTTCCTCACCCCTCCCCACACCGCACATCTCTGTCAGTCTCAGAACAGTCAGAATTTATTTCAGCTCCATGGCAGACTACATCATTCTGCAAACTGGCAGAGCATTTCCACAGTTGGAGTAAGGGGTCTCCTATAGTGAGCACAACTGTGGGTAAAACACCCCCTCTCCCTTTTCCCGACCAAAGGAGTCACACACCGAGTCTTTCCAAGTAGCTCAGATTTCAAGCGGTAGCATATAGGGCTGCATTCCTTGATATCCACCTCTGTAAAGATAATTTGGATCCCCCTTTTGGGGGGAGTTGCCCCCACTTTTTTTTTTTTTTTTTTTTTTTTTTTACACACACTGCCTAATGCCACTGCAGCACTTCCACCTGCCTTATGCAGCATTCACTTCTGGTGCCATATATTGTGTTGCTGGTGCACCACTCAAATGCTGGCACCACAAAAGGGGAAACTCCATCAACCATGATTAAGAGTGCTTGGTGCAAAGGTTTTACAAAGAAGTGTGGAGAGGAGAAAGAGGAAAACAGAATCCTTCTCCTTAGGCCATGGGGGACTCCCTCTGCAGACTCAGGGATATAGCAGCATCTGTACCAGGAGGGTGAATGGAGCATAGTTATCCTCTATTAGCCTGTCCCCCCTCTGCTCCCAAGTCCCCATCCATGGTTGGATGAAGGATCCATGAAGGACAGAGGATGCAGACCCCTTGGCATCTTGCCCCTACCCTCCACTTCTCTCACAGCAGAGCTGTACTAGTTCTAGGGTGGTCAAAGCCCTTCACATGCACAGTGAGGGGGGTAGGCAAAATTTACACCTATGCTTACAACACAGCAAGTTTACTTGGCACTTTTACACATCTACTAATGGTAGAGCATGGAATTTAAGAGATGCCATGATGGAACAATTCAGCATGTAATAAAGAGTGGGGAGGTAAATGAAGTTAAATAAAGATCCAAACAATTGCAGCCTGCTGGAATGTTGCTAGCAATTAATGTAAATAGCTCAAAAGTGATACAAGATGACAACATACGTGGTGTGGAAAACAATAACCTTGAATGGAAGTGTGGAACACTGCAGCAACACATAATTGGTAGTGGGGAGCTGTACACAATCAGGAGAAATCAAATGGACCAGGATTTGCATACTACCGATTGTAAAAAGTGAGACATTATAGCTGGTGCTGTGAGTCACTCAGAGAAATATATCTCCTGGTAAAAAACTATGCTTGGTGCCTCTACTGGGGCAAAGAATTCTGCAAAGCTGAAAGTGAGATCTGAGTGACTGAGTTCACATAGCACCATTACAAACCAAAGGAAGATTTGGAAGCATTTGCTTATAACTTGGAATCCTTGCTGACATGGCCATTACAAACCTATGGGGAGATACTAGGCCACATTCCTCCCACACCAGCTGAGCAAGGGCTCTACCGCTATGAAAAGTGGCCAACAAGAAGTCACTCTGTAGTTTTGCTGATACCATGAACTCAAATGGCTGTGGTACACAAGAAGGCCTGGGATGGCATTGGATTGGAAGAGCCCTAATACTAGGAGAGAAGCAAGATTCAGCAGTGTGGTAAGTGGCAGCGCTGACAAAGCAAGCAGCTGGTGACAGAGGTGAACATAAGTAGCATTAGCAGCCATTATCTTAGCACAATGGTGACATCTGTCTCACAGTCTGAGAGTTGACTGTCAAGACTTCAAGAACGCTAGAGGTAGAAAGCAACTGTGGTGGCCACAACCCTGGAAGTGGGTCAGTCAGTAGACTGTGTGTTCCAGACAGAGCTAGGGCACCCTTCTACCAGTGGGTTACATCCAGGACAACAAGATTTAGCTCCCACTGAAATTCTTCATGAGGAGATTTCCTTGGGGAAGGGAGAAGAATTTTACTGCAGCAACAGTATTTACAGCTCACAGCCAACATGAATTGTTCACTGTGAACCTTTTACACTTGGTAGGGACGGAATGAGGAGTGGGAGTGAATTTTTCTTAAAACGAAGCGTATGCGAACCTCAAAGGAGGTGTGGTTAATGTGATGTGAAGTGAAGCGTGTGTGCAACAGGACAGGGATGGGGCATGTATACTATAGAGAGACGGCACCCTGCGTTCAAAATAGTACCATGTTCTGTGGGCTCTGCACAACTCAGAGTAAGGCAGATAAATCATGAGTCTTTATACGGGCAAGGCTATTTAGGACCATGAATATTTGTGTTTTTCAAAATTACATCCTCTTTAGGTTTTTCCACCCTCACTTAGTAATGTGAGGAGCATGTGTAAATTAAAAAAAACAAAAAAACAGAGACCTCTGGTATCTTTATATTTAAAAAAAAATTGTGGTAGATTTGAATTAGATTGTCTGTCATCTCTTTGCACTGTGGTAATAAGCAGTCCCACTGAAGATAAACAGGAACATTCCCATCTCTCAGAATGAGACATGTTTAGTTTAAGCTTCCTGCAAGATTGAAAGCTATCGGTGCAATTTTCACTAGACTCTGCAGGCCTAATTCAGAGAGATGTTTTTACACTGCTCTGGCAGTGTGACTGGGCCCTGATCTGGGTGTGTAAAGGGGTAAACAACAATGAGGCCCTGCATATTTTAGGAGACATATAGCGCTGCAGCTATGCCACTGTGGCACTCCTAGTGCAAATATATCCTACAGTGATGGAAGGGGATTTTCCATCAATGTAGTTAATCCACCTTCCCGCGAGGCCACAGCTAGATCAACAGAATTCCTGCGTTGACCTAGCCATGTCCATGCCAGGAGTTCGGTTGGTTTAACTATGGCGCACAAGGGTGTGAATCTAAATTTTAAGTGTAAACCAGACCTTAGTGTGTGCCATGTTTTAGAGTGACAACTAAGGAAAGTTGCTGGGAAAAGGTACCTGAATTGGAGCATTTTATGTTAGGAGCCTTTACAAACGGTATTTACATACCTAAAAGGGATGCCATTTTGAAAAACATTAATATTCCTAAAAAGCCTTACTTGTTTAAAAACTCCTAATTTATCCGCTTTACTCTGTGTTGTACAGAGCACACAGAACCTGGCACTATATTGAACTCGGGGTGATTTATCTCTATTGAAAACATCACCACCTATGTACTGAAGGGCCAATGGAACTTGGGCACCTAAATAATTTTTGACAACATTGCCTTGTATCTATTTATAGCAATCTAGCAAAATATACATTTAGATAAGCAGATTTTTTTCTAAATTTAATATTTCCTAAAATGCACATGATGCAATATCAGGAAGCCATTAGAACTACAGGATTTAAGAAATTTTAAGTGTCAATATTTCACTCTCAGTGTTACAAAGATACCTAGCTTCCACAGGTCAGACTGCCGTCTGCCACACCTTCTGGATGCACAGAAGTCAAAAGAATTCAAATTTCAAAAACTCCTGTTCAATTGCAATAAAGCCTCACTACATCCCCCGCATGGCACATAAGATGTGTGTTCCATTGTGGTGATGTTTTTAGGACCATGGTGTAACAGGGAGCTATTAAGGGAGGCTTTCATTGGGTAGTTGACAGCAAACTTCTGTAACATCAGTCTGTGAAAGTCTTAAATAAGGACTGTCAGATATGACTAAAAGCTTAATATATCTGAAAAGGTATGGTTTAAAGACAGTTAAATCTTCTCAGCCTCTCTTTCTTCACCTCTGATCTGATACTGAAGTTGTAGGGCTAACCTGTTTGCCCCTATTCTGAGAGCTTTGTGTTGCAATCCAATGTCCCTCACTGACAGAATAGTCCCTAGGGGACCATTACAACCTGGCATGAGTTACAGCAGCCTTTGGGATACTGGAAAGTGTGACATAGACTGGTTCAACTAATTTATGCCATGTGCTTAGAGACATCTTTGCTTCCCCTTCGTCCATCTTCTATACTCAGCTCTGGTGCAGCAGAGGAATTAGCCCACATAATTCATGTCAAATTGTGACATGATAAACACATTTGTAACTTAACTGCCAGAAAAAGAAAAAAGTGACTTGTCCAAGAGGCCATTACCTTTAATAGGATTTTACTAGAACACTCACTAAACTCTTGAAAGAGTTAGACATAGCAGTCAAAACAGGGTTACTGCCGTACTGCATTCTGAGCAGAAGTTGAGGCTAGTCTGAAAGTCAGATCTGTTAGGAATAACAGTCATAGGCTATTTAGTTTGTCCTAAATGTTACAAACACAGCGGCTATGCTGGAGATGGACTATGTGGATCTCTCCATGCAGAATTTTCTATTTTCAATAAAAGCATTATACTGACCAAGTAAATGCCTTAAAATGCATATGATCTTGTTTCCAAGTTTGCTCCTTTGGAACAACAACAGAGACCATCTACAAAAAAAAATAAAAAATAATAATAGATGACAGGTGAGGTGACCAAACAGTAATGTGACATGGAGTCTTCCTAGAGATGGTTCAATTTTTTATTTTTTTTTAAAGGTGGGAGAGAGGAAAGAGATAGGGCCCGATGAAGAAAAAACAAACAAACCACCACCTCATGGAAAAACTTTGTCCTTGTTTTTCAATGTTTCAGAACAATATTGCCAAAGCATTCTGAAATTTTGTTTCAAAGTTGTGGGGAAGTCCTACTCTTCCTCACCAACGGCAACATTTTAAATATGATTCTGTCCACCATCCCCAAAACTAAGTTTTGAAACAAAATTCAAATTAAGAAGACTCCTGACTTCCTGAGACAATTTCCATTTTTTCAGCCATTTCCAGTATTTTCCATTTTGGTCACCAGTCAGTGACTGAAAGCCATTGCCACCAAGAGGCTGTTGAGTGGCTTGTGTGAAGTGAGCTGGTGGTCTCACACAGTTCATGTTGAACAGTTATCCACACCACAAACCCTATTATAACTGTTGCTGTGTTTGGCAGTCTCAGCAGAGACGCCAAGGGGGCATGAAGACTGAATTCTCTTTTCATCCACTGAACAGCCTTGAAGCAATATTATTGCTATGGCCCCGGCTAGCTCTGTTTTCTGAACAAAGGTTTCGGTTTCTTTTGCCATCAATCTGGCACCTTCTACAAGTACTAAAAATTCACTTTAAAATGCATTCAATTATGCAGATAAACTCAGATTAATTTCTGGTCCTTATAGGACAAGAAGGAAACATGTAAACACTGATTTAGGCTATAATTCCCCTAACTAGGACAGAAGGCTCCCAAATGTTCTCTCATCCCCACAAGAGGCAAGAGACCAAGTAAAATTTAAAAATGATAGGCATTATTTTTTTCCAGTGGGATAAAGGCACCTGACTAAAGGGCTTGCCATTATGACATGGATGCATGTTCTCTTGCTGGATTAGCTTTTGTCTCTGAACAATAATCACAATGACTATGAAGGGCTTGCTTTCAGTTTTAAGGAATCAGATGAGAGTGGGGATTAGCTGGAGAAGACTTCTCCTCAGGAAGGGTCCATGCCCCGTGACTGAAAGTTTCCATGAAACTCAACAATACCCCCATAGTTGGGCTTTGGAGCAATACCCCACTGACTGAGTAGCCAAGTTCCTACTAGAAGGAGAAATCCATAAAAGGTGCCCTGAACAATATGAGTCCAAGAAAAATATGTGCAAATCAAGAATTAGCTCTTCTTTTAATATAAAATAGCCATATTTTCTTCAAAGCATACACACTACTCAGAAATGGAATTCCCAAGTTTGTTTAGAGGCAGTTATGGAAGAATAGTGTTCTTCAATGCGTGTGTAAGGAAAAAACAACAGTACACTTGGTAAAGGAGAAGAATGACCTTTACATCAGGTTGGACTGATGAGCGCTGTTGGAGTTTTTTGGGGTACTGTTTTTTGCTTTAAACAAACAATTTTTTCCTTCCTACTTGCCCAAGCAATAAGTACTATGTGAGCTTAAATGGTAGAACTGCAGCATTGGGTCAGCATTAGATAGTGTATATTACATTTTGGGTCTGCATTATTGAGAATGAAAATTAAAAATGACTGAACGTTAATTGAAAGTTGCATAACTGGAAATTCAAAATAAAATGTACGCTATGCTAAAACAGAAGTTGGCTAGGTCAGGAACAATCATATTATATTTAGCTTCCTACCCTGACCCAAGAGGAAAGTTGGAGAGGGTTTGCTGCTTTAAAAATAAATAAATTATACACTAAGGTCTGGATTCACACTTAAACCCCAAATCAGGTCCCATTGGGATTCACAAAACTCCTTCTCAGTTGCTCCCAAACCCTGTAGGCACCTATACTTGCTTGGTGCCTAAATTTCAGCAGTAAGAGAGCTCCCTAGGCATATATGTTTCTGCCTCTGAGCATACTGTGACAGACTGGCAATATCCTGTAATATCTTGAACAAACCTTATTGGATTAAGATAAACTTTATTGAATTAAGTTAAATTGTATTGAATTAGGGTTAATACCTTTGGGGGGGTACATTCTATTAAAATGCAGTTGTTTATGTATTACTACAGCATTGTATGTACCTTCTCTAGTAAGGAGGAGGACTCTGTTATCAGCCCTGTGAAGCTATTCCCTGTTCCCCCCCTCCCTCCCGGAGAGGTCCACATATACTAGCTCAAACTGGATTCTCTAGGGACCAACAGACAAAGAAAGGATTTTTGGATAAATAGCCTGGTTTTAAACTGGCTCAGGGCCTTCTTCCTGATCCAGCAAATGGACAGGACCCCTGGTCCATGGAGGGCCCCCAGTCCTCAGGGGAGGGTTGGAAGGACTGGGTCTACTGAGGCCCCATAAGACTGGGTATTTGTTCTGCGCTGAAGCTGTGATGAACTTGTGACCCCAAGGAAATCTCTTGGGTGGGGATTTGAAGGACTGCTCCTGCTAGAGCCCATGATAGGATTGGTAAGCTAATTAGCATGCGTGTAGGTTCTTTTATTGTGTTAATATGTTCTCTGTAGTGCTGTTACCTTAAGAATAGAACAGGCTTGCACAGAAAGAATTGTGTGGTAACTTATACCTGTCACACTCACTGAGAAAGCAAGCAGGTGTGCTTCAGCAGCCTGTCTCTGCTGGGAATAAGGTAGCGAAGGCAAGGAAACACCCCATATAGCGCTGCAGCTACATCCTATATAACGCTGCAGCTATGCCACTGTGGCACTCCTAGTTGCTATATGTGCAGCCGGGAAACACCCCCATCAGAAGGTAAAGAGACAGTGGTCTGTACCCAAGAAAGGGAACAGCTGGGGTCTGGGGAGCAAGGCTGACAGTGGGTGCTCTTGCTGGACCCCCAGGGGAAATACAGATGCAGTTGCCCTGAACTGTGATACATGCCTACTGCAGCCCTATGGCAGGCATCCATACACCTAAGCCCCAGAGCAATGCACAAACCAGGGGAAGATGGCTTTCCTCTGCCTAACTTGCCTATGAGGCCCAATCTGGTAAGCGTGCTCAAACCTTGCCCATGGCCTTGGGCCCCTGTAGACAAACTTATACAAAACAGCAGGAGAAGACAGCAGCAGGACACCTTCATAACCTTAAGCTCACTAGTTATTATGGTAATCACCTGGGAAGTGGGAGACCCCCACTTCAAGTACCTCCTCCACTGAGCAGGAGAAGGGGTTTGAACAGGGATCTGCCACCTGTCAGGTGAGTGCTTTAACCCATGGCTACAGAGTCATTCTTATAGGTTCTTTCATACCCCATGATAAAAGAATCTAGCCACAGTGGAACAGCTTCACCAGGAGAGAGAGCCCTCACATCAGAATTTCCCCTAGCTCAGTGGTTAGGCACTCACCTGAGAGGTGACAGATCCCTGTTCAAATCCCTTTGTCCCCCTCAGGTGGGGGAGGAATGTGAACTGGGAGTCTCCCACGTCCCAGGTGAGTACCCTAACCATTGGGCTAAAAGTTATGAGGGAGCTCCGCTGTCATCCTGGCTTCTTGCAAAAAAGGTACAAGGAACACTCAATGTCTAGGGCACATTTACACTTAAAATGCTGTATCGGTGCTTTAATGAAGATGCTCTCTCCTGTCAACACAGAGCTCTCCTATTAGCTTAGTTAACCCACCTCCATGAGAGGCAGTAGCTACGTGGGAGAAGCTCTCCTGCCAACATAGTACCATCTACGTGGGGGGTTAGGTCAGTATAACTATGTCACTTGGGGGCATAGGCTCCAACTCCATGGGTGCTGCGGGGCTGGAGCACCCACGGGGAAAAGTTAGCAGGTGCTCCGCACCCACTGGCAGCCAAGCTCCCCTGCCTCCTCCTCCCCTGAACACACTGCGTCCCTGCTCCTCCCCCTCCCAGCGCTTCCCGCCTGCCACTTAACAGCTGTTTGGTGGCGCTTAGGACTTTCCAGGAGGGAGGGGGAGGAGTGGGGACGCAGCGCGCTCCAGGGAGGAGGCGGTAAAGAGGTGTGGCAGGGGCGGGGACTTGGGGGAAGGAGGTGGAATTGCGGCAGGGTGAGGGTGAGGCAGGGCCAGGGGTGGGGTGGGGGGTGTCGATCACCCACGGGGCAAATGGGAAGTTGGCACCTATGCTTGGGGGTGTGGAAAATCCATGTAATTATACTGATATAGGTCTGTAATGTAGACCAGACCCTAGAGAGCTTTTGCAGCAGAGAATCCCTATTCATTGACTAGGGAACCTAGGCACCTAACTCAGTCTTTGTGACTACAACTGATTTTCTAGGTGCCTAAAAGTGTGGTGACACTGAGAATCACCACGTCCAAGTTTCTTTGAGAGTCTAGCCTGAAGTGTCTTTATATAGTATGGTCTTGATAAACCCCAGCTAGTGCAAAAGGCTGCTGTTTGCATACTCTGTCTGAGCATGGAGTCTTCTTAAAAGAGGAGACAATATTGACACCATCCCTGGGAGTTTCACTATGCAGCTTTAAGATCAAGCCACCGACTTTGTAGAAGCCTCCTTCCCCCCCTCCCCCATTGATGCCTAGGAGGCACATTAAATTGTGCCCACATCTGAAGCTGTACTGGTTTGCTCCAGGCCTCCTCCTCACTCCCACCTCCAGTGGAGCTGTGATTGCAGGCATCACTGGGGACTTTCAGCCTGCATTCTGTTGGCTTCTGCCAACAAAAGCTTAGGAGTGAACCAAGCCAGGCCTTTTAAAATGCGAAAGTGGAGTGGGGTGGGGTGGTGGGGGGGAGATGCTACAATGTAGATTTGCTTTCTGTTTTTAAAACAGAAAAGAGAGAGTAAATTACAAGATACTTAGAAAGTAATTTCCCAGTAAGGAAATCTAGAATCCTATCTGAATTTTAAGCAAGTATCAGAATAGTCACAGGAAGTGAATTCTAAACTCCTCTATAAGTATTCACACCAGAAGAACTATACCTTTCCAGTCAAATAAAGGAAACATATGTTATGTAAGGGTCCAATCAAAGCTACCCATCCCAGCTGAAATTTCAAACACTCCAACTCCTCAGACACCCTTCAGACCAAGAATCATTTGTACAAATATTTGGCAATTAGTCATAATTTATATGACTGAGGAGGTGGTAAACTCTTCACAAACAGTCTTCAGTCACCCATAGAAGATACAAAGTTTGTCAAATAAGTGACTAACTACTGAAGCTATTTCACCTAACTCTACTGCATTTTTACAGAGGCTCATTTTACCAGACCAACGTTTAGTACAATTCCATTTTCAGATGACAAGTGACACCTTGCTATTTTCTCCCATACTCCTCAACCCCCTTTGTGTCCTTTGTACCCTGTCCAACAGACACCGAGCTCTGCTTTTATTTCTTTATTCTCCTTGTGATGGGGTGGACTAGGCCCAGAGGCCCTCTGCTGCACATGCACCCATCCCAGGAAAGGAGCAGAAGAGAAGTATGCCAAGTGGTTGCGAGGAAGCAGCCAATGAGGAAGGCTGCAAGGAGCAGCTAATCAGGGCCTAGCAAATTCACATAAAATGAACTGCAGGACCAGAGTCAGCCTGGAGCGGGAGGAGAGAGGACTGTATTCCTGGCTGGCTGAAAGAGCAGCAGGACCACAGACAGCTCAGTGCCGTCAGGAACCAGGGGAGCAAGAGAAAGCTCCTGGCTGGTGCTGGGACTGAGCCTAAGACAGTTTCCAGCAGGGACTGGGGAAGCAAAGGAGGAGCTCCTGGCTGGCTGCTCATCCTGAGTAAGGACTGAGCCCAGGGAGGGTCTCCAGGGAAGAAGCCCTGTAGGTATGGCCCCATACCAGGGCCAGGACAAGTTAAAGACTGTATGCCCTAGGGTTTTGTTCTGTTTCACATACAGACAGAGTATGAGACTCAGTTGGAGGGCTGAGTCACTGAAAACCCACCAGAGAAACCACCAACAGGGGTCACTTGGCAAGGGGAAGCTCACAAGAAGTGGGCTGTTTACAAGGAGTGCATGGCACCCCATTACAGTCCTCATGACTGATTTCATGTCCTACCTTATGTCTTGCTTTACTGCTCCTCTCTCCTCCTGTGACCCCTAGCACTGGGGCCTGGCATGACCTTCTTCCAGGTGGAGCTACCATGCAGCCCAGAGATCTGCTGAGAAGCTATTGTCCTCTCATCCTCAGCTGCTCTGAGATGTGCAGTAGCTAAGCAGGTGAGAGTCACTGGTGGTTACTGGGGTTAGTGATGAAGCAGAGGTGTTGTGGGCCAATGCAGGCAAATGGCAAGTTACCAAATAGCTCATGTATACAACCACTACTGGAATCAGTGGATACTGACGGTCATGAGACTGAGTATTGCTTTCATAAATTTAGCCAGATCAAATGACAGCAACTGGTAACTAAAGTTCAGTTGTCTCTTACCAGCACTGCTGTGAGTCACTTAGTACTTCGGGTTTCTAATTAAACCAGAGCTTTGTCCCAGTTTCACTAGAACAAGCCAAGACATTGGGGCAGTCCTCTTTAAACCAGGGCAATGCTGGTAAATCAGGGTATTTGGTCATCCTGTTTGTGTTCTGAAATGAGACAAAGTGTTAAGACTTTCCCATTTTCTACTGCTTTTGGCTATGGTACTATCTACACAAAGCTATATAGAGGGGAGAAAAGCAGTCTGTTCATAATCTTTTGGGAGTGAAAGATAAAAAGGAGAACACTGTTACACACACAGGAGCCTTTGTGTGCTAAAGATAGAGCTGGCAGAGACATCACCAACAGTTTACAGAGGTAGGGCAAGCTAGGAGGGGATTAGTGTCACTAACTCACTGGGATGGGAGCCAATCACACCATCTAAAGAAAGACATACTAAATAATCACACACCACATTTGGATGTTATTCGATCACTTCAGCTGTAGCAAAGTGACTGTCTCCTTTGCTCAGAGACCTGACAAGACATTCATTGCCTTAGAGGATACACTATGTAGTTTTACATTTAAAAAAACAACACATAGATTTTGAGAAGAGTCCTTCTGCAATTTCTTTTTTTTTGGAGGGGGGGGGGGGGACAGGTGGAAGAGGAACAAGTGCAACTGCTGCACTGCAATTGCCGCTTGATACTAAACTTGATCATTTCACCATTAGTCAGTCATTCTTTCCACTCTGCACACCCCCACCTATTTGGTTTGTGTATTTGCCTATTGTTTTTAACCATAGGCTAAGATTGTAAGCGCACAGGAGCAAGGATTGTGTGTACAGAGCACAATGCAATGGGGTCTCGATCCCTACCTGAGGCTTGTGGGTACCACCAGAATACTAAGTAGTAATGAGTCTTAAGCCAGTGTAGTAAAAACTCAAGTACAGGCTGTAAAGAAGCCAAAGTTTATCCCCAGGCCCTCTCTATGCTAGTATTGGAGCCTGATCCATTCCAAGGATCCGATTCAAGTCTTATTGAAGTCATTAAGAGTTTGGCAGTTCACTTCTGTGGAAAGAGAATTGAGTCCCTAAACACAGTCCTTATTATGGGTGTTGGTCTCATTTTCCTGGCCAGCATAAATAGGGACGAACTGTGGTATATTTTGGTTTATAATTATATCCCATTAGCTATGCTATAAACTGCTTCAGTCATACTAAGTTTTCAAACAATTTACAGTATGGTTCATTTTTGTCTTCCACTAATCAGGGAAATTAGCATAAGGCATCATTAAAGACAGGGTACTAAAGTCATCTCCCAAAATGCATCACAACGCTGCAGCCCAAGGTTGCAATATTTATATTTTCATGTCAAAATATTGCTTCAGTGTGCAAGAACTTTGCTTCCTTATATTATGATGCAATCTCACCACATCCCAGTAGCACAATGCTGGAATGCCCAAAATGAAGTTCTGAAATGGGTTAAACCTTGTCCTGGTGACCAGAACAACCCTAATGCTCTTAGAGAGGGTCCCTCCAGGTCAGTTGAAGCAGAATAGCAAAGCGCAGTATTGAGAAACTTGTGTTTCAATGGTCCACACTCTATTTACTTATTCTATAGACAGAGATTTTTAGGTCGCAGGGGTGTCACCTTGCATGAACACAGAAATTTCTATGAAAAATTCAAACACAAAACACTTATGGTCTTTGGCCTCCTGCAGTAGTGAATGCCACAGTATGGATAAAAGAGGATTTCCTTGCGCTAGTTCAATATTTACCTGAGAATTATTGCACGGGATGATCCTGTTCTCATATTATGCAACAGTAATTTGAGTAACAGGAAGAAAAAAAAAAAAAGTCTCCAGGTGTCCAGAGAATCAGAATACATGAACAAGGCTAGAAAGGGGAAAGGCTTCTGCCAGTCTGTTCAATTCTGAACATGGTAGATCTATCAGGTTACTGCATAGAATATCTAAGAGATTTTTTAATTGTTTTTCTTTTAAAATAATTTGTTCATTTATAAAAAACACATTACAAATTCTGTTTAAAGACATTGGAAAGGACAGTGTGTGGAGAAGGATTTTCACTCCACTAGGCTATAGCTGACTTCACAGGTAAGAAGGGGAAAGAAATAAGCGGTAGAAGACAAGACATTTTACTTTTGATTTAAAAAAGAGTAGTCAACGAGAAGGTGGGGTTTTTTTGCACCTCAGGACTTTGTTGACATTTTTGGCTACTTCCAAGTTAGATAGTAGAGCAAACAGCTCAGAAGCGAAACAATGAGTGCCCAGCACTCTGTATTCTCTGTGCACATGAGAGATCTTTCATTGTATCCATTATTCACTACTTACTACAGCTACAGATATTAATGCGACAAGTTGAAAAGCTTAATGTGATAAGTGAGTTTATTGTAGCATATTGACTACTTCACCTGTAACCTGCCCATTCAAATCCAAATCCTAGAGCAGCTTCTGTCCCCTGCCAGAGAAGTATTTCCACCTTCACTTTCCAGTTGTAGAGTGGCCCCCCAAAACATAACACTTGTTCATTGCCCAGGACAAGCCAGTCTGTAATGGCATGGCACTCACCTCTTGCGAGCTCCTCCTTCCGGTAGGGTGAGTCTGTGCTTCTCTCAGTTTATGGTGACGCCTTCTCTGGCAGTTTCTAGTGACAGCCGTCTGGCCAAGTCTCTCACAGTCTGTATGGAACACAACTCAAACAGACCTCAGGCGGTTGAACAGAGACCTATCACAAGGCCTCTCAGTCTTTAAGCCGTCTCATGGTCTTACAGTCCCAGCCCTGGTATCAAGCCATGCCCCCAAGGCGTCCTCCCCAGAGACTTTTCACTCACCTTTGTCTGTTCTGGCCCCAGCTCTCCAGCTGGGCCTCTTAACAGTTCAGATCCCCTTCTAGGGGTTTAATTGCTGTCTAATTGTAGGCCACTTCCCCAGCGGCCTGTGGGGGGCCCCAGCCCAGAGACCCTAAGAATAGCAGCCATGTGCCACTGTGTCCCTTTAACTAAACCGCTTTCAGTTCCCTGGGTCAGTTGCCTGCAGCCCCAGCCTTCACCAGTGCTTCACCCTTACCTCAGGGCTCTTCTATGTACAGGCTCAGCAGCCAGCCAGGAGCTCTTTCTCACTCCCCTGGTCCCTGCCAGCACTGAGCTGTCCATGGCACTGCAGTTCCCTTTGGCCAGCCAGGAGCACCATCTGAACTCATCTGGCTCCAGCAAGGAACTGACTAAGAGCTGCACTGCAGCTCCTTTAATACTAGTCTGCAAACCTCTGATTGGCTAGCCCCTTGCAGCCTCCCCTCCTGTCCTGATTGGCTGCTTCCTGTGCAGTCTCTCCAGGCTGCTTGGAGGACTTAGCTCCACTATTCTCTTCCTGGGATGGGTGTGGCAGGACACTGAGGCCTCCAGCAGGGGGCCTCTGGGCCTAGTCCACCCTCTCACACAGTCCAAAAATATTTTTTTAGAACTCTAGAACATTTCCTAAAGTAGTTTCTGTAACAAGTGTTTGTACAGAGTGCAGGATAATATAGGGTGGATTGTGGGATTTTTACTGAAACTTGTTTAAGACGACCTGCACAATTCATTTGTGGCTCTGCGATGCTTGACTACCAGGCCCATCCCAGACTCAGATAAATCCTGTACACCAGGTCATGGTGTATGACATATAAATATGTGCAATCCTAGACACGTTGTGTGGAATTGCTTCTCTGACTCCACAATATTTGGCGGCATCCAAGTATAGATCAACGTGTATCCCTACTACTTTAACAATTTTTTCTTGTTTCCCCTGGGAGCTGATCAGCTTTTGCCTGGAATCCTTCTCGCCCAGCAGCTGGAATATTTTTAATAGATCTGTTCATTTTTGAAATCCTAGAGCATGTTTAGCTGGATGATTATGGATTTAGTTGCAAATACACCGATGATGATGAGGAAATAATTCCTCAAGGGGTGTGCTAATAGGTCACCTACCAATAACCTAACGCACTCAGCCTCAATTCCTAGGGTTGCCGATAGGAAATATAATCTAAGAGTCGGGGCTGAGCCCACAGATCAAACCAATTGTTTGTGCAGGTTGTGCACATAGTTATCTCATGGAGCTAAATGTTATTATTGTTACTTCTCCTTCCCCATTCCCACGTATTGCTTGCTACATCTACTCATTGCATCTTATCTTGACTAAGACGCCAATCCTGCAACAGATGGGTGGACTACTGAGCCTGTGTGGAGTCCCATGGGGGTCTTCAAGGGTACAGCTTACCTACGCATTGTACATTGCAGGATCGGGGCCTTAGATTGGAAGTTCCATGGTACAAGATGTCTTTCTGCATTGGTACAGTGCCGAACACAGCAGGAGCCCAAACCTGACTGAGGCCTTTGAGTGCTGTCCTAACACCAACAGTAGTTTTGTGTGCACACACACACACACACACCGAATTCTATTGTAGGGTTCATACTTTCTCACACTGACTTCTCTAAAGCCACCTCCATAACAAATGTATTCAGTTTTCAATTCAAAGAGTGATTTTTCTAAGTGCCACCACAGCAAACTCAAACTGAGATCCAATAAAATCAATCAATCAGAGCAGCACTTGTTCTAACTTCCATGTGCTTTACCAGTAGACCAGATTCTGCAGTGATAGCTTAACCTCATAAATTTGTTATGAGTAATGAAGCAGGATAAAAATGGGGTTTTACTCCTAAACCAAGAATACTTATGTATTAAAAATACACTGCTTGATAAAGAAATAATTAGCATAAAGAGGTGGATTATATACTGACAATGCTATCACTATAGTAAAATTGAAGTGAAAAAAAGACTTTTCTTTTTAATCTTGAATATCTCATCAGATCACTTTTGGAAAGATTAGAAACCTAATTTGTTCTTGATGCTGCATAGTGCCATATTAAGATTCGCTTTGAATTTCATTTCATACTGCTTGCAGGAACATGTATTTGATAGTGCTTAAAATATTGATGGCGCTGTACTGTATGCACACACATCTATACTGTACTGTACCTCTAAGGTACTTGAGGAAATTAAAGTGTCTTTTAAGATCACCATATCAAGATGTTCTTAATTTTTTTTAATTTGCTGCTTTATTAGGTTGATTAGTCTAGCAACTCTAAATCAGATGTTTACAAAGATACAGTTCATTCATAGTGTATGAGGACTGAGGAATAAGCTTTTCCTAAACTATGAAACCATGCACAGTTTGTCTAGTCTTCTACTTGCTAGAAGGCAATACAGAATTTTAAAGCAGCAACTTATTTTTGTCTGGTTATATAAACAGTCAAATTTGTGTTCAGAAAAATAATCCTGAACTTGCAAGAGATTGTAAGCGTATGTGTAAGAGGAGAGAGAGAGAGAGAGAGTAGTGACCTTTTGACTCACTTTATACTTGGTAAGGGTTATATTACAAACCAGCTTCAAAAGCAACAGCAAATAAGCAGAGTTAAATGCTTCTTCCTTTGGAAATATATGTTTTTTCATATTTACCATGGCTCCCTCCCATTGACCATTTCCCCTCTAACCACAAATAATAGATTCAATTTGTTTAATGGTGGGTGAATTTACTGTAAAATCTAAAAACCAAGGGCCCAGCTCATCCCTGATATAACTCGATTGACTTGAGTCAAGTTTCATAGGGATGACTTTAGCCTTAAATCTCTGCTTATTTGTGTGTAAAGAAGGCACTTTGATTCTAAGGGGGATTTCAAATTCAGAAGTTAGTTACTCAGAGTCTCAGAAGGGGATCTAGTCTTGAAGAAGTTAAGGCAAGATCATCTGGAAGTGACAAGGCCCTGTAAGCGTGTACCTCTCAACCATCAGGTATGCAGTTGGTGCCTCAGTGTCCCTTCACTGACTAGGATCTTCCCAAGCAGATAGGGAGATTCGGCCCCCTGGCCATTTCAAAATTCCTCCCATTCCAAAAGAAACAAGAGTTCAATTGAGAAGACAAAGTCGGATCTTCTCCCATCAGTGCAGGAATCCACAGGAGGTTCTTTTCCTCTTGGTTGGATGGGATGCCCACTCTCCCCACCCCACACTCAGAGTCACAGCTGAGCTGTAGCCCATACTATCCTACTACTACAGGCCCCAGCCCAGAAACTAATAAAACAGTTGCCACTCCACCCTCAGCATTTATAATGGTGTTAAATATATTTAAAAGTGTTTTTAATTTATAAGGGGGGGGGTCACACTCAGAGACTTGCTATGTGAAAGGGGTCACCAGTACAAAACTTTGAGAACCACTGCCCTAGAGCAATTCAAGAAGCAGGGAAAAACAGGCATTTGGCCATCTAAGTCATGTGTGGGGCCCAATCTGGTGGGCATGCTCCGAGGCCACCTACCAAATCAGGTCCCATTCAAAATCCATCCTGAAGGGGAAGTAGTGATGTCCACCTTATAACTTTCAGCCTTGTGGTTAGAGCACCCACCTGGGATCCAGGACACTCACATTCAATTCCTGCACCCCTGCCAGAGGGGAAGAAGGGTTAGTAAGAGGGGCCTTCTCTCTCAGAAGAGGGCTCTAATCACTGAGCTATCAGATATTCTGATGTGGGACTCCCTCAATCTCTCCTGTTGAAGCTGTTGCACTTCCCAGCAGCCTGGATTTAGGTGCCTATCTCCAAGATAGGGTTGGGGTTTAGCACACATCCCTCTGGTCAATGCCTCCCTGCAGCCTGGGTGGAGGTGCCTATCTCAGAGGAGTGGGGCTTAAGCACACACCTCTCTGGTAGGGTTGGAAGGTGTCTGGTTTTTCATTAGAACACCTGGTCAAAAAGGGACCCTGGCGGCTCCGGTCAGCACTGCTGACCAAGCCGTTAAAAGTTCAGTCGGCAGCGCACGCAGGCTCCCTACCCGGCTCCGTGCAACTCCCGGGAAGCTGCCGGCATCTCCCTCTGGCTCCTAGACAGAGAGAAGGCCACGGGGGCTCTGTGCACTGCCCCTGCCCCCAGCACCAGCTCAGATGCTCCTATTGGCCAGTAACCATGGCCAATGGGAGCTGAGGGGACAGTGCCTGCAGGCACAGACAGTGCGGAGAGTCACATGGTCGTGCCTCTGCTTAGGAGCCGGAGGGAGATGCAGGCAGCTTTCCGGGAGCTGCCTGAGGTAAGAACTGCCCACACCCCCTCCTGCACCCCTGCCCCAGCCTGGAGCCCCCTCCTGGACCCCAAACCCCTCATCCCCGGCCCCACCCCAGAGCCCATATCTCCAGCCAGAGCCCTCACCCCAACCCCCTACTCCAGCCTGGATCCCTCTCCTGCACTCTGAACCCCTCATTTCTGGCCCCACCCCAGAGCCTGCACCCGCAGCCCAAAGCCCATATCCCCTCCCACACTACAACCCCTGCCTCAGCCTGGAGCCCCTTCCCACACCCCAATCCCCTGCTCCAGCCTGGTGAAAATGAGCGAGTGAGTGACAGTGGGAGAGAGTGAGCAATGGAGGGAAGGGGGTGGAGTGAGCGGGGGCATGGCCTCGGAAAAGGGGCGTGGCAGGGGGCAGGGCAAGGGTGTTCGATTTTCTGCAACTAGAAAATTGGCAACCCTACTCTCTGGTTGGCATCTCCTACTGGCTAATTTAGGTGGGGCACTGCCTGGCATATTGGCAGCGCTTATCTCGCAGCATGTATTGTATGGGGAGCCTAGGCACCTACCTTGGCTTTGTACATCATGGTGTTGTTCCTGTAATTTTCTAGGTGTCTGAAAGTTAGGCACTGTGATACTCGGCATTGCAATGTCTAAGGCCATTTGTGGGTCCCAGCCTAAAAGACTTGGCCAACGTCACACAGCAAGTCAAGTCAGGGCAAAGCCAGGATCAGGTCAGAGACTCTCTCTCTCCACTACATTCTTGTACAACACCTAGCACAATGGAGCCTGATCCTTAATTGGGTTCTCTAAATGCTGTTATAATAAATGACAAAAACAACAACAACAACATCAACATCATCATCAACTGGAGATGTGGCAAAACAGCAGGGTCAAATACAAAGCTACTGAATTTGTGGAGGAGGGGATGTATGATTTGGGTCCCCAGATTGGAGTTCATCCTTATGGTTTTTGTTCTGACTGGGTCCAGTCTAAACCAGAAAAAGGCTATTTTCATGTTCTGTTTTGGGTGTGGCTAAAATCTCATAAGAGTTCAGTCCAAACTGGTGGAGATCTCACAAGGATAGCTTGTTTATTATGCAAGATTTACACTATTCCAGAAATCTCATGTGATCAGCTTGTCTCAATCTCCCTGATTAATTCTGGCCAAGTTCTGCCATGATGATGCAGCCCCATTGAAATCAGTAGGATTACACAGGCTGTAAGTCACTGTAGAATTTAACCCTCTGCAAACAGAAACCCAGTTACTACCTCTGAGACAATTCCATGCTTCTGCGATGTGCACTACTGATTACTGGAAATCCAAGTCCACTCAAATATTTCTAGAGCTGCCACTCCCCGGATTTTATACTGATTTAGCTGTAATTTTCCCCTTGAAAACCAAATGAAGTTGATCAGTAGCCATTAGTATTTTTTTTAAACGTCTTCACTGGTTTAAAGTTTCCAGAATTAGTCCCAACTTTCACGTAACCCTAAGGGTATGTCTACACTGGCAGAGTTGCAGCGCCGGCAGTTACAGCATCGCTCAGAGAGCGCTGAAGGGAAACTGTTGTTGTGTATTCACATTGTCAGCTGCCTGTGTAATAGCGTGTTCACACTTGCAGCAGTATTTCGGAGCGGTGCACTCTGAGTAGAGCATCTCTTCCTCTTCTTCCGCTAAGAGTTGTGGGAAGGCGGAAGGGGTTGCAGGGCATCCTGGGTTCTGTCCCAATGGTCTGTGATACATTGCTTTGCATCTCAGCAATCCTTGTGCTTCCGTCCGCATTTGGTACCATCTTTCAACAGTTTATGTACTGTGAGCTCTGCCTCTTCAGTTTGCAGGAATGGATCCCGCACTGTTGACCAGTGTGCCGCTCGCTCTCACTAACACGTCAAGAGTGGCAGTGGAGTTATTCCTTAAACTACAAAGGCAAGAGGAGAGTGACATTGATCTTGCCACGCATAGTAGCTACAACATGAGATTGCTTGTGGCATTCATGGAGGTGCTGACCACAGTGGAATGCCACTTTTGGGCTTGGGAAACAAGCACTGAGTGGTGGGATCACATCGTCATGCACGTCGGGGATGACGAGCAGTGGCTGCAGAACTTTCAGATGAGGAAAGCCACATTCATGGGACTGTGTGATGAGCTTGCCCCAGCCCTGCGGCGCAAGGACGTGAGAAAGAGCTACCCTGCCGTTGGAGAAACGCATGGCAATTGCACTGTGGAAGCTGGCTACTCCAGACTGCTATCAATCGGTCACTAACCAGTTCGGAGTGGGAAAGTCGACCGTTGGACTCGTGTTGACAGAAGTGTGCAGGGCCATCAATCGCATCCTGCTCCGAAAGACTGTGACTCTGGGCAACGTGCGTGACATTGTGGATGGCTTTGCACAAATGGGCTTCCCAAACTGCAGAGGGATGATAGATGGGATGCATATGCCAATTCTGGCACCAGAACACCTAGCCACTGAGTACATTAATTGGAAGGGGAATTTCTCTATGGTTCTCCAGGTGCTTGTGGATCACCCTGGGCGTTTCACGGACATTAACGCAGGCTGGTCCAGAAAGGTGCATGACGCATGCATCTTTTGGAACACAGGCCTGTTCAGGAAGCTGCAATCAGAGACTTTCTTCCTGGACCAGAAGATCACTGTAGGGGAAGTCAAAATGCCCATTGTGATCCTGGGAGTCCCTGCCTACCCCTAATGCTGTGGCTTATGAAGCCATACATGGGACATCTTGACAGCAGCAAGGAGCGGTTCAACATCAGAGCAAGTGCAGAATGACTGTTGACTGGTGCTGCCTATATGGGAAGCTGGAGCTGGCTGATGACAATATTCCTATGTTTATAGCTGCGTGCTGTATAATATTTGTGAAGCAAAGGGTGAAAGCTTCACTCAGGGCTGTACCTCTGAGGCTCAGCGCCTGGAGGCTGAATTTGAACAGCCAGAGACCAGGACTATGAGAGGGGTGCAGCGCAGGGCCAAAAGGGTCAGGGATGCCTTGAGACAGCAATTTGAAGCTGAAAGCCATTAATATTTGTTGCTATGCTTGGGAGTTCAGTGCTTGTAATGCTAGGAGGTGATTGTGATTGGTGCAGACGATGCACTGTGAAGGTTTACGATAATCGTTGCTTTGCAGGGCTCTGTTTGCTTTCAATTAATGGAATAAAGATTGCTTTCAAATCAACATGATTCTTTTATTAAAAAACAACAACCAGAAGAGAGAAACAAACAAACAAAAACACATCAGCAGGGATGGGGATGGGGGAAGGAAAGGTCCCAGGAGGAGGTGGGGTCCCGGGACGGTTAAAGATTTGTGTATGTCCAGGTATCATATCCAACCTTCTCCTTTGGAGTACAGTGCAGCGGGGACTGTACTTCAGCAGGGCTAAATTGCAGAGGGACGGGTGTCGAGTCCAGTGGGTACTGGGAGTCCGCAGGGCTGGACTGTGATGGGGGGAGGAGTGGAATGCCACGGGTACAGACTGGAGCCAGGAGATTGATAAGAGTGTGTTGGCAGTGTCTGGGGGGCACATGGGAAAGAGTTTTGCGACAGCGGCTGCAGGGGCGGGTGGGCGTGGAGCTGCTCGGTTTGCAGTGCTAGTATCACCTGGAGTGTGTCCGCTTGGCGCTCCATAACGTTTAAGAGCTGCTTCGTGGCTTCATTCTGGCACGCTGGGTTCTCCTTTCAGTCCCTCTTCTCGCTGTCCCGCTACTCCTTCAATTCCTGTTTTACAGCCGCGGAATGCATCATAACCTCACGCAGAAAGTCCTCCTTAGTTCTTTGAGGCTGCTTTCTACTTCTGCGCAGCCGTTCAGCCGGTGATAACAAAGAGGTAGGCTGGGCTCCCAAGGTCATATCTGTGAAGCCAAAACACAATATTTTATAGAAGCAGTATTGTTTGCAACACACAGACCACTGATTCAGTGATTTAAAACACAGCCAGTATTCACATCCTGTCACTAACTGGCTGACCCCAGGCAAGCACACATGAGCCACAAGATCCCCAAAATGGTGAGTAGCCACGGGGGCAGGGGAAATCAGTGTTCCCGGACCCTACTGTACACTGGGCACGTGGCTCTTGAGGAGAGCCAGAACTGGGGGGGGGCTGATAATCATTCCTGTCCCCACATTTTCCACAGGCTGTGTTCATTATGGAAGATATCTCACTGCTGAGGGTGAGCAGGGAATCAAGGGAGGGTCTTCTCCAAGATTGCAGCTTCCGCCCTGGCCCTTATGGGGCTCGTCTGTGTGCAGCAATGGTCCCTCCCCCCGGTGATGGCAGAGTGGCGCGGGAAAGTTACCCTTAATGGGGCAAGAAACAAAGCAGCTCTGCCAAAGAACCTGCGGCAGCGGATTGCCTAGTATCTCCACGAGAGTTTCCAGGAGATCTCTGAGGCAGATTCCCGTGAAGTGAGGGAGTCAATCAACACCCTATTCTGCTGCTCAGACTAGGCATGTGGTGGTATGCGCATCATACAGACACAAGCCTGCTTTCTGCAACCCTCCTGCCCCCAACAACTCGCTTCAGCAATTCCCAAAATCAAATCCATTTACCAGGAGCCTGCATCGTGAAATCTGTCCGTAGGTATCAAAATTCCTACAGCTGGACCACAGCTGGAACTGGACAGCCTCCTCTCCCCAAATGCCGATGAGGTCCAGCAGCTCAGCATTGCTCCAAGCCGGGGGATCACCTGGTGCGTGGAGCAGGCATGGTCACCTGGAAAGATGCGCTGAGACCACTGCATGCATCACCGAGCAAACAGGAAGGGGACTTGCATAATTCCAAAGGAATTTATGGGGTGGGCATGACAGTTAGTCACCTGAGGGCAGGGCAGTAGAGTTCAAACCGATGACCAGAGAGGTGAGAACAGGCATTGTGGGACACCTCCCGGAGGCCAATCACAGCACTGTCATCGACCAAGGTGTCTACATTGGCACCGCAGCACTGTACCCCCGGCGCAGAAAGCTGTACGCCTCTCATTGGGGTGGTTTTTTCACAGCGCTGCAACTGTGCAGTTTCTGTGCACTAAGAGGCTTGGCAGTGTGTACACTTCGGGAGTTACAGCGCAGAAAGCTGCTTTACTGCACAGAAACTTTCCAGTGTAGACAAGGCCTAAATACAGACTTCACAGGGAAAAGCATTGGTACCAGTGAATACCACTTTAAAAAGAAGGGGAGAGGAAAGAGAAACAAGAAAATTTGAGCTAATGACATGATTCCCAGCATCCGGTCAAAGTAAACAGTTTGAGCTGACTGAGGTTTTAGTAACTTCTATCTGGCTATGCTGTTCCTGACATTTTTCCATCTTCTTGGGAATCATAACCACCCCCACCCTTTCTTCTCTCATTGAGTAACCTTCAGCTTGGGTCCTCTGCAATGATTTCTGGCTGCCAGATGGAATGGCAAGGAATGGCAGAGTACACAGGGACATCTAAATTGGCAAAAATCAGTGCTGCTAAAGGGACTAGTCACCATCAAACTGAAAGTGTACTAAGATTTGTGACAAGTAAATACATGGACTGGGTAAAATTAGCTTTTCTAAATATCTGTCCATTTCCCACAAAAAACTCTTTCATACTCAGGGAATCCGTAAACCTGCCTCTTCAATCCAGGGTCATGAGAACCCTCACTTGTCTGTGAATCACTTGGCTCAGCCATGACATAGCAGCTTTAGGGATCGGTACTGCTCTACTCTGCACTCCTGAGTTGAAACAGTTATATAGCTGAGGTCCCTATTTTCCAGGCACATCCACTAGGTATGGGCTTACATTGCTATAAACATAAGAAAAATAGCCATATGGCGTGCTGGTTAGAGCTTATTGGGACTTGTTAGCTGGGGCGCAATTTGATTCTTTACTATGCAGTTGCAACCATTGCTGCATCTCATATAAGCTAGTTTCAGTTATGTAAGGTAGTGCTAGTAGGGCAACAGGATATAAAGCCCCCTCTATCGTAACAGCCTCATGAAAATCCCTGACAGACCTGACACATTTTGGGGGGGAACCCCCATTTCCTGACTTGAAAAATCATATGAACAAAACCATGTAAAATGATTATCAAACACTGTGTTATGTCTGGTGAAGGATACAAGCTAATAAGCACAAACTTTATGCAAGCTGGATAATTCAGGGAAGTAGTCATTATCATTTGATGGCTGTTTAGTCTCAGTTCAGTTCCCACAAGATATGTTTCCACATCAGAAAACCACATTTGGCACTAACTGGGACTCTAGCTAGCAATCTCTGCAGAGAAAAGCAATTAATAGGCATGGAGGCTGAACTACCTTCTCCTTTCTTCAAAGGAACTATGCTGATTTGCACCAGCTAAAGATCCTGCTCAGTGTTACAACTTAAGCACTACTTAAAAAAATTTAAAGGATGCATACAGATTTATTATGCTAATAAAGGTATTATTAGACATGTATTAACTTGCTTGAGAAACATGAACAATTCATTCACATCAAACTCTGTTCCTTTAAGGCGTGTGAGGAAAGCAGTTCATTAGTAAGCCAAGGAATTGGAACCAATATGGAAATTATGGTTCTGTGTTTATTAACGAAACAACAAGTTACATAACTGGAGAATGACATTTGATTGGAAGAGAGATTGAAGTTTTAACTTTCAAAAAAATTATTAGTATCAAATGCAGGTTTTAAAAGATTTAAAAACATGAGTTAAACGACAACACTCTAATATAACTAGCACAGGCAAGGCACAATAGTATTAGTGAGTCTGGAGAAAGAGGGGCGTGTTTTAGGAGGGTCCTAATTTGGTATAACTACTGCCTGGAGCTCAGGAGTTGCCGGTGGCTAGGCTGCTACCTAACACAGACCTCTCAGCATGTCACATTCGCTTCTATGCATGCTGAATAAAGATCTCTTTCCCACATCTCTGCCTGTCTCCTGCATGAGAGACAAGGTGGGGGAGGTAATACCTGTTATTGTTGGTGAGAGACAAGCTTTCGAGCTTACACAGAGCTCTTCTTCAGGTCCTGCGTCACTTATTGCTAATGAAACATGTACATCCCTGACAACTTTAGATATTTAGTTTGCAATATGAGAAGATTATTATTAATTATTTTTTCTATTAACATAGTCATGGACCAGAACCCCATTGTGCTAGGCACCGTACAGACACAGAACAAAGAGACAGTTCCTGCCCGCAAAGAGCTTCCAATCTAAATAATATCTTAGGAGCAAAAATTAAAGCAGAGGGCTAGATTCCTTCCTGCAGCCGAGATCTGCTCAACGCCGGAAGGAGATGTGATGCTGGAGGCTTAGGCCAACACTAGGTCTATGTATCAACTGAGAGAGTCTGTCAGACTTAATACTGCTGAAATGCTATTAAAATTAAGTTGTTAAAATTGCAGTAAAATATGTAGTGTTTGGAGTTTCCTAAAAGGCTGGTGAACGGAACACTAATAGTCATAAACATAAGAAATACAGTGATTAGTGTAAAGTAATATCTGTACATGTGTTACTCTCACACAGATGGGACAGATCCCATGATAACAAGAGGGCCATTAATCATTGCTGAGTTTAACCCATAGCAACAGGTACACTCCTAAGGAGAGAGAGTGGTCAATTGATACCCATTAAAAGTGTGTGCAGAGGCAACACCTCAATTCTCAATACAGTGGGTAGAAACCACTTTACATGACAATGCAGAAGAGGAAACTCCCACCCAGGGATGAGTCACATAGGATAACTTCACTGAAGAATTATCTCATGGACTCCCTCCCCTCCCCCACTCATCTTTTGCATCTGTGAGCCCTGGGGGTCAGAACAGTCACATAGCAGAGTTTTCAGATAAAAGCTGCCTAGTGCAGTGGTTTTCAAACTTTTTTTCTGGCCATCCAGTTGAAGAAAATTGTTGATGTCCGCGACCCTATGGAACTGGGGATGAGGGGGTTGCGGTGTGGGAGGGGCTCAGGGTTGGGGCAGAGGGTTGGGGTGTGGGGGTGAGGGCTGCGGGGTGGGGCCAGGGATGAGGGGTTTGCGGTGCAGGAATGAGCTCCAGGTTTGGAGGGGCTCAGGGCTGGGCAGGGGATTGGGGTGTGGGGTCAGGACACGGGCTTATCTCAGGCAGCTCCCAGTCAGTGGGGGTGCTAAGGCAGACTTCCTGCCTGTCCTGGCACCGCGGACCGGGCTACGCCCTGGAAGTGGCCAGCAGCAGGTCCGGCTTCTAGGGGCTCTCATCTGCAGGCACCGCCCCTCCCCCCCAGCTCCCATTGGCCGAGAACAGGCCAATGGGAGTGCGGAGCCGGTGCTCGGGGCGGGGGCAGCTCGCAGAACCCCATGGCCCCCCCCACCTAGGATCCGGACCTGCTGCAGGCCGCTTCTGGGGCGCAGCGCGGTGTCAGAACAGGTAGGGATTAGCCTGCCTTAGCCTGGCAGCACCGCCAACGGGACTTTTAATGGCCCGGTCAGCAGTGCTGACCAGAGCCACCACGACCCAGTGCCTTACATTCTGTGACCCACTACTGGGTCGCGACCCGCAGTTTGAGAATCACTTACCAGTCTGGATCCTAAGAGGCAAGGACTTTGGCCTGGTCCACACTAGGGGGGAGGATCGATCTAAGATACACAACTTCAGCTACGAGAATAGCGTAGCTGAAGTCGACGTAACTTAGATCGAATTACAATTACTTACTTCGCGTCCTCGCGGCGCTGGATCGACGGCCGCGGCTCCCCCGTCAGCTTTGCTTCCGCCTTTCGCACTGCTGGAGTTCAGCAGCCGACGTGAGAGCGATCGGGGATCGAATTATCGTGTCTACACTACACACGATAAATCGATCCCCGATAATTCGATCGCTACCCGCCGATCCGGCGGGTAGTGTAGACGTAGCCTTTGTCAGGTAAGGTACCCCTAGGGGCCATAGCTGGGATAAGCCTCAGAAGCTGAACCTATGAAACTTTGTTACTTGAACAGAAATGTTATGTTTGTCTTTGTCTGTCTGTGTCTTTAGTATTCTTAGCATTGGGCAAATATCTCTTGCTTAATTTTCATTTAATTAATAAAGCCTAAATAAGTTTATAACAGGATTGGACTGAGTGTTGCCTTATTGGATAAAGGAGGAAGACCTAAGGAGGAACTGACCTGTGGTACATATCTGATCATTTGGGAACAAAGGTTCTTGGATTTTCAGTGATATTATGGTGAAAGGAGCCTAATATCACAGGGGTTCGCTCACTTTGTTTCAAGGGGGACTTGGGCTTCCAAGGGGACTGTTTAAATAAATTCTGTATTAAGGCTGGCAAAAGCCTAGGGAGTTAATAAGCAGAGCGGTTAGCTGGTGTGTCTATGGAATTAGAGTCATAGCTGGCACTGGGTTAACTTCCCTGTTATTGAACAGTCTGCCTTGAAGTGGAACCCACAGTCTTCAGATACCAGGGGGCATGATGGGACAGGACATTGAGGAATTGATTACAACCTCCAGATTCTGAGGTCCAGTGTGTGCTGGCCCTGACATCTGCTCCCGTTTATGCCACTGGCCTTCTTAAGGAACACTATGCCTGTGGAGGATTAGTGGTGCAGGGCAGAGCTCAGTCATGCTACCACACTGCCCTGATTCACCTCCAACAGATCTCCTACATCAGGGTGGGGGCAGTACAGCTGGTCCAGGAGTCTGCTCTGCTGGCCTTATGCCAGTAGGAAGTTCCCCTTCACCAGGAGATTGCACTACTAAACGTTTGCAGCTAGAATCTGGTCCATTTGCACTAGGGTGACCAGACAGGAAGTGTGAAAAATCGGGACAGGGGGTGGGGGTTAATAGGCGCCAATATAAGACACAGCCCCAAATATCAGGACTGTCCCTATAAAATTGGGACATCTGGTCACCCTAATTTGCACTACCTAAGATAAGGTCTAAACTAGAGAAGTTTTGCTGGTATACCAGTATAGCTGAACTGGCAAATCCTCCTAGTGTAGACGCAGCTCATACTGGCAAGTGTGTTTTCCCCCAATATAGCTTAGGGCAAGTCTACTCTTAAAATGCTGCATTGGCACTGCTGTGCCACTGTTGCACTTTAATGAAGACACTTTAAGCTGACAGGAGTGGATTTTTCACATCCCTGAGCAACGTAGTTATATCGATATAGTTCTGTAGTGTAGATCTGACCTTAGACAGTTCAGCGAGTGAAATCAGTTATACTGGCAAAAGCACCGACATTAGGGCTTTTGCCCGTACAGAAATGACATTTAAATAAATAGTCACACCCCTAACCAACATTACTATACCATCAAAAGCCCTTGCGTAGACCTGGCCTAAGTGGCACGAGGGGGCAAGACCTTAGCAGGAAATCTGGCCCATAGAGTCACACGTGCCCCTATGCAGAAAGCCAGCACGAGGACTTTGCGCCACTGATGTCCCACTTAAACACTCAAAACAGTACCTGTGTTTTCTTTGGGGGCTGCATAAGCATTGTGCTTGCCCTCTGTGCAGGGGAACACGCCACCCATTTGGGATATAATTTGTGCAATGAGCACACTTATTATAAAGCATTAATTAAAATGGATAAAGTTGGTATAAATGCACCATTACGTCCTTTAGGCCATGTCTGCCCTACAGGTGCTACAGTGCCATAGCTATGCCACTGTAACACTCTAGTGTAGACACACATCGCAGAGAGAGAAAGGGCTTTTCCATCACTCTGGGCACACCATCTCCCTCAACCGATGGTAGCTAAATCGATGGAAGCATTCTTCTGTTGATCTTGCTGCGTCTACGCTGGTCGGCACAATTACACCACTCAGGTGTGGATTTTTCGCACCCCTGAGCACCATGGCTATGTCAATCTAAGTTTTATGTGTAGAGTGGGCCTTCGTTAGCTACCAGCACAAATACAGATTTAAACCAGCTGTCAGTGTGTCTATCACACTGTGGTTTTATGTTAAATTGTCATTTTTCCCCTAGGCACCTGCCACGTTGTCATCATAGCAATGCATTCTGTGACACCTTACTTAGGCTAGAGAATGAAGTGCCATGCAGGGATGTCGATTTATTTATTTATTTACTTTTAAACAGAAACTACTGGGGGATGGAATAGAATATATGGTGTAAGATCATTGTGCAAGGCCCTGACAATGTAAAATTCTCCCTTCAATCCCATCCCCCCTGAAATAATTTGGAACAGTTTATGCTAAATTCCAGAAACGCCTCCACATATCTCAAGGTCCTTAAGAATCCATCATGCTTTCTGGACATCTAAAGATATTTGACCAACACTGGAGAATATAAAGAGGCAAGGAGGGACCTTTGGTTTCTCTTAAGTCATCTTTGATCGTGGGTCAGATCCTGATTTAATTTACATCAAATTCAGTCATATTGCTGGGCTTACACCATTGTAACGGAGATAAAAATCTGGCTCACGTAGCTCCAAAACTCTAGCAGATGACCTCTAAAGCCTAGAGCTTTTCCTGAGAAGGTCAAATAAACATGTTTTCAGATATCAGAGGGGTAGCCGTGTTAGTCTGGATCTGTAAAAGCAGCAAAGAATCCTGTGGCACCTTATAGACTAACAGAGGTTTTGCAGCATGAGCTTTCGTGGGTGAATACCCACTTCTTCGGATGCAAGTTTTCAGATGAAGCACAAAAGGAGATTAGTGGAAGTTCCCATTGATATATTAACTGAATTCCATACCAAATACTAATAAACAAACAAACAATAGCTATCCCATTTCACTTAATAGCATACACACCAACAAAGAAATTGGGAATTGCCACAGCATGAGACAGCTGCCCCACCTATTGGTAAACATTTAGTTTAAGTATTAAGTAAACATTTATAGAAGCTTAACTTTATGTTAAGAATGAATCAGTCAATGAATCATAACCATGGATATTCTCAAATAAGCCTGGGGGAAGCTTTTCATACCACCACAGACTCCACATAGGGCTGATTTCAGTTGTAGGATAAGGACAAAGAGTAAGGCCACCTGCGGACTAGATGGTCTCCAGTGACAGTCCATTCTCAAAGGCACTTGGAAATTTGTTGCACAATTACAATAATAATATGGAAAAGTCACAGGGTGATATAGACAATTTAACAAAATAATGATTGATGCAGTTTGTCAAGCATTCTGTATGAGCCATAATCTTTTGTGCCCTAGAAGTATAGAAACAGCATCAGTGTTTATTGAAACAAAATGATCGCATGAGATGCAGGATAATGGAAATCAAGAGCAAAGTGTTAAAAAAAAAAAAAAAAAAAAAAGTCAAAAGTGTATATGCCTCTGTGCCAATTAAAATCCAAAAAAATAGAAGCATGTTTTGGATACGGAGTGAATGTTGTTCCTGCTCACTGCATGGGATAATTCAGATTATATGAAAAACAAACAAACAAAACCACCCAAAGCAATCTTTCCTTTTAGACCCAAATCCAGATTGGAATTATGGCTAGGAAGGGTTGTACCAACAGTGAATAATATCTAAGGGAGAACCTAATCCCATGAGCCTCAAAACAAACTTCTTCATAGAAACGGACAATGAAATCTACTGTACAAATTACATTTGCACATGCTAATGGCCAACAGCAAACTTACAAAAATACATGAATCATATAGATGGATGCATAACTGTAATATTCTTCCTATTCAGGAAGAAGAGTCTTATGCTGAAAGCTGAGAAATGAGAATTAGAAAAATCTGAATTCTATCATCCCTGTGTAGCCTTGGCCAAGTCTGTCACTTCATGAGATCCTTTCCTCATCTGTGAAATGAGTGTTCTAATGTTTAAATACAACCGCCTGTGAAATAGGCAATGACTGCAAATATCAGAGGGGTAGCCGTGTTAGTCTGGATCTGTAAAAAGCGACAAAGAGTCCTGTGGCACCTTATAGGCTAACAGACGTATTGGAGCATAAGCTTTCGTGAGTGAATACGCATGCGTCTGACGAAGTGGGTATTCACCCACGAAAGCTTATGCTCCAATACGTCTGTTAGCCTATAAGGTGCCACAGGACTCTTTGTCACTAATGACTGCAAAGTATTTTATGATCCTGGGGTGAAAGGTGCTATGGAAAAGCAAACTATTCCTATTCCTAATTGAAATCATTAGCAACTATGTATTAGCAGTTGGTAAAAACTGCGTTATTACATTTACCCTGGTGAGCAAAGATAATACACTACGGTGATCACCAAAAAGTATACCAAATAAGAAACGTAATTTAAAGGGACAATTTGAAGTATGGTCACGCAGGCAAAAAATGTGTTATGATTAAAATTGTTAAGATGGGGGAGGGCTATCTTCAGAATAGCTTTAAAAAAAAAAAAAAAAAACACAAAACTATCACTCCCCCTATGATGGCAGGGAACTTGCCAACTTCCTCCCATAAGCTATGCTCTCAGGGATGGAATCTGGGAGCACAGAATAGGGGTAGGGGAAGCCAGGCAGCCCAGCACTTATTTCTGTTTCCCACTTCAGCGTTTGCTGCTGTGGCTACTAGGTAGTATGGGTTGAGAGCTCCACTCTTGACAGGCCAGTTGAGGTGGCCAGTGGGAGCTTGTGTTAGAGTCTCCAGTGGGATCCACTGGTCCTAGGTTAGACTTTCCCACAACCCTCAATTTATGGTGGGACCAGTAGGGTCAGGCAGTGGTATTCAAATTTTAAAAGAAAACAAGCCACCCAACCAAGCCCCACATAGGTGCATGTGTGTATATATAATACACACACACAGACAGCCTGGTTTTGTAACCACGTGACCTTACTGCTGTTACCGTTGTCCTTTCTCCCAAGGTTCTCCTTGGTCTTTGTTACATGCACTTGTGTCCGATCCATGTAGACTGCAAGCTCTTTGGGGCAGTGAAAGTCTTCTTCTTTGCATAGTGCCTAGCACAATGGGGCTCTGATCCTGACTGGGGAATCACTGGGCTCTAATGCAACACACATTATAATATTACACAATCACAGTCTTGTGGCTGGATGGCTTTTTCCTGTAGTGGAAACCCTCTCAGCATCAGAGCACCACCTAAAATTTGGAGTGCTAATAAGCCACCAATCTGACCCATGACTAAATACTTGTGTCGCTCTTTCAATGTCATGGTGGATTTTACACTGTCTGCCTCATTGTGATGCCAACATGATGTCTGGCACAGAGATTCTCTACTTCAATAAAATATATCAAAAGATGTTTGAGAGGCAGCTATGTTAAAACCTTAAACACAGGGGTGACACGAGCATAGATCCTTTTCCCAACTTAAATAAAGATGCCATTATAATTATCCACTACATGCATTTCTAAATATCAACCACAATTCCTAACTTTGCAGTGGTGCTAATGATTTGATAGAAAATCTGGAGTAGTTTGGTTTTAAAACATGCCACGCTGCTAGTGTTCTGAAACCTCAGGCTGCTTTGTATTGCTTGCTGAGTTCATAGTTAAAGTAAAGAGAAGATAAGGAAATATCCTTTGAGGGCTGCAAGTTTCTAATAAGCATTGTATGGTAAGAATTAGTGGAGTATGACATAAAGAGCAGCCACACGCCCTAAATAAACAGTTCTTTGTTTGTGGTATATGTACATACTTTAATGAGTTTACTAGGGTGTAAACCTTATTGCTTTTTTCCCCTTGCATCTGATGCAGAGTCTGCTATCTATTAATTTAGATGGAGGGATCAGACCAACAAATGGCAGTGATGGAGAAGGGGCTCCTTATTGTAGTGAATATAATACTTGTGAAAGGTGCGAGCTTGACAGTCTTGAAGATTCACTGAAATCCTTTAGCCATGGAACAGGTATAGCAGAGGCAGAATAGGGATAAGCCACCCCCACAATCCTTTCCCGACATGCCTCATCCCTGACCTAAGAGGAGAGAGGTTAGTCTGTTTTCCCAATGAGTCCTAGCCCTCTGCTGAGACTGCCAACAAGGGTGCCAATTAGTGCTGAACATTGTGTGATTTGTGTTATGTGGATGTCTAGTGATGTTAAAGGGTTCACTGGAGTCTGTGCAAGGTGAACTAATTATTATGATAAACTTTGAGTCTCGGGGTCAGGGTGTTGAATGTGAGTCTGAAGTGAGGAAAGATCATGGCAGTGGAATGTGTGAAGATTCTCCCACTCATGCTCAGAGGGCAGGTATGCAGAGACTGTGTAGCTGACAGGCTTTACAGATTAGATATGATCACCAATTTGCTCAGCAGATGATAAACTGGGTGGGGTAATATCTTTTATTGGATCAGCCTCTGTTGGAGAGAGAGAGACAAGCTTTCAAGCCACACAGAGCTCTTCCTAGGTCTGGGAACAAAGCGCTTTATGTAAGAAGCTCTCTGTAAGAAGGTCGTCCAATAAAAGGTATTATCTCACCCACCTTCTCTCTGGTATCCTGGGACTGACGTGGCTACAACAACACTGCATACAGCAAATGACAGCTATTTGAATTCATGCATGTCTGCTTACATGCCCCTTTCTAACAAGGTAGGGTGACTTCGTCACTTGCAATTCTCATTGGGTCCATTGAAATACATCATATTTATGCATATATGTGGTAGTTTTACATAACAGGACAATTGTTCTCTTGCCCATGTCTATTCAAGATGACATCATGATCCCATGATGTCTATTAGCATGGGAAATTTGATCAAGGCCATTCTTTCCAAAGAGTCTAAAACGTATCTGAATTATCCCCTTATTCCTCCCTGCTTAGAAGTACTCATTGTTACTACCTTAAGAGAGTTATTTACCTTTTCTTTTTACATACAATAGGGTCATTAGAGTCACTTGTCCCTTTCTCTACCATACTGTGAAAGTTTCCTTTTGAGTATGATTACATTTCAGGGACAATTTGACTCATGTACTGTGTCTAAAGTGACAGCATATAGAGCCTCAGGGCTAGGTTACACTGGACATCCTAGAGCAGCAGAGTATTGGGAAGACAGAAAGGTGGTCTCTGGACACAGTGTAATTTGGGGCTCCCTACCATATTACAGAAGGAAATGAATAGTCATTCTTGTCTTTAACATTTTATTGAGAACCAAAACATGAGGTAGTGATAATAGAAAAAGTTTTACATGTATTCTGCTAATTAAAAAACAAACAAAACAAACACAAAAAACCCACATTGCTGCCTGCAAATCCAGAAAGCAAAGTCATGAATGATATCTGAAAATTCAATACCCTGAAGCACATCGAGGCCCCTTTCAGCAGACCCAGTTTGCTCATGTGTTAAGACATTATTGGTTTGACTCCAAAACTGAAATTCTGCTCTCTACTTAGCATGACCCTCAGTACCTTCATTTCCACCTCCAACGTTAGAAGTTGGTGCTGATGTTCTGAACAAATTTATGTGATAATTTTTCAGCATTCATACAAGAATGTCTTGTCTAAGCTGTATACTGGCCACCTTGATAGCCCCAAGGAGTGCTTCAGCTACAGACTGAGCAGATGCAGAATGACAATTGAACATGCTTTTGGTTGTTTGAAGACTCATTGATGTTGAATACAGGTCTGTCGCATCTTAGGCGCATTTAACATGTGCGATTTCAGCTTTATGCGGTCGGCAAAAACAAGAAAAAAACAAACAAACAAAAAAGAGAAAAATAACAATTTAAATACTGTTTCTGTAGTGCGAGTGATTCTGCCCACCATTACACTCAATGTAATTTTGACTATACGCGGTTTTCGCTTTAGGCGCTGACCGTGGAACGTAACCCCAGCATAAGATGAGACAGACCTGTACTTACAAGATTGGACGTCAGTGTTCAAATATCCCAGTGATTATAGCTGCTTGCTGTGTTCTGCATAATATCTGTGAAGCAAAAGGGGAAGAGTTTCCGCTGGGGTGGAGGGCAGAAGTAGAGCAGCTATCTGCTACAAGGGCTATTAGAAGAGCTTAATGCAGATCTGGGAGGCTGTGAAAGACCATTTTAGTCCTGAGTCAGAGTCGTATGTGTTGCTATAATGTGTTCCTCCAGCCTTGCTCTTCTGCGGCCCAGTGTGAATCTTGTAGGGATTGCTGTGTATATAGGAATATAACTGTCAATGCACCTATTAATATTGTTTGTGCTGTGAGTTATACACTATGAAAGCCATGGTTGGTGTATGTGAAGTTGTAATTGTCTTTAATGCCCCCCGTAGTGTAATTGCTGAGAGTTGTGGGAAAGTCTCCTATTGCTGTGGAAGAAATAAGGCAGCCCTCCCCAGAAACCTTTGGCAGAGGATTGCAGAGTACCTCAATGAAAGTTTCATTGATATCTCTACAGAGGATTCATGAGACATGCTGGTGCACGTAAACAAATTGCTCCACGTGGCCCCCACTGCCAAACTCCAGAAGGGGATGAAAAGCAGATAGCCACGCTACCTCTCTTGGTTGTTTCAGTACCTCTGCTAGCACAGGTAAAAATGAGCAGACCAGAAAATGTGTCCTACTACTGTGGGGGTTCCATCCCTATAATTTCAAAGTACACTGCATACTTACCAGAGGTTCCTTCCCCTGCATCAGGCTTGCCCATGCTCAACTATCAAGAGTGACAGGAGTGCAGTGGAGTCAAAAAGCAGGTCCTGGCTCGTGGCGCAGCTGGATCCCCCGGTTGCCTGTCCCCCATACTTCTCCTCCTCTTCCACCTTCTGCTTCTTGTTGTTCACGGCAGGGGTGTGTGATTTGGACTCCTTGGAAATATTCATGGTGCTCTTGGGGATGGTGGTGAGGTCTCCTCTGAGGATGGCATGCAGCTCTTTGTAAAAGTGGCAGGTCTGCAGCTTGGCACTGGATCAATTGTTGGCCTCCCAGTATGACTGCCACAGCTCCTTGGCTTTCATGCAGCACTGCTGCTGGTCCTTGTTGTAGCCCTTCTCCTGAATCCCTGAGCAATCTGCCCATAGATGTTGATGTTTCTACAGCTGGTTCACAGCTGTGCCTGTGCAGCCTCTTCTCCCTATAGGCCCAGTCGATCCAATATCTCCTGTCTACTCCAGGCGGGAGCATGTCTGGAGCATGTAGCTGGGATGGTCAGCTGGGCAGTTACACTGGACAGTGGAGAGCTGCTAGGTGTGCTTGCCACGCCAGGCAATGAGGAAAAGGAATTTCAAAAATTTGCGGGGATTTAACAGGGAGGAGAGGCTGCCTGTCTACCTGACCCCTGGGCAACAGAGTTCACAACGGTGACCAGAGTAGTCAGTGTAGGGCATTGTGGGACAGCTGCCGGAGGCCACTAATGGTCAACGTAAGTAACACAGTGTGTATACTCACTATCGACCAAACTGCGACTGTGACTATGCTGCTTGGGGAGGTGGTGTTACTGAATCAGCATAGCAGGGCACTTACATCGTCAGGAGCCAAATTTAAGCGAAGACACTGCCACAGCTAGGTTGATAAAAGCTGCCTTGCCTTTGGTTAAATGTTGGACATACTCTGCCCATAGTGCTGGGTAAACGAGTTGCCCCTAGCCTGTTTGCCAGAAGCTGGGAATGGGCGACAGGGATGGATCACTTGATGATTACTGTTCTGTTCATTCCCTCTGGGGCACCTGGCATTGGCCACTGTCAGAAGACAGGATACCAGGCTAGATGGACCTTTGGTCTGACCCAGTATGGCTGTTCTTCTGTTCTCTGCAACACAAAGGAAACAGAGTAGGATTCAGCATACCTCCCTCTTCAAACACAATAGGCCAAATTCATCCTTGATATGCAGTGACTCAATGGAATTCAGTGGAATTACAATAGTGATGAATTTAGCCCAAAGATTTTATTATATAAACTTAAGTTTTGGTTACTAACTGCCCATCAGCAGTGTTGCATTATTGCTATCAGTAAGACACTCCCTTTAAGCACTGAGCTATTAACCTAGCAATGGATTTTATCTGCAGTTTCTGTTAACATCTTCTGCACCCTTGCAGATCAGATATATCAGGAGTATCACTCTTGTCATAGGACAAACTGAACAGCACTCACAGAGGCCTTATCTACATTAGAAAAGGTTTGCTAGTATTGCTTCCTAGTTAAATACCATTTATCACTGCAAAAAATGCTTTGATGGTATAGCTTATACCAGTTCCCTAAGCAAAATAAGCCATACCAGAACAGGCACTTATAAAAATGTTACTAAATGAACAACAACAACAAAAATAAGTCACACCCCTAACAGGCAACTGGCAAAAGTTGCTAGTGTAGACTGGGTGGGAGTGTTGACATTTCTTGATGATTAAGTCATTTTAGGTGATCACTGTCTGTGCTATTCTTTTACATAACAGGAAGCTTTTGTAAAATATTAAATCTACAAAAAAAGTGTCAAAAAGAATTATACACACAGTATTTTTAAACATTTTTTGGTTAGGAAGAGTTTTCCTTATATTTTTACACTTTTACAAAGTCCCACAATATTAGGAGTGAGCATCCTATTTAATCTACAGAACTATTATAATATCTGAGCACCTGGAATGCCCTTCTTGACAGGTACCTTTGACCATAATTTAAATGCAAACCTCTCAGAAGGTACTAGCTAGTTACCTGTTCTGGCTCTCTTGTGTATACTGCGCCTGTAAGTTTCTAAGTACTCTCTTCCTGTGTACGTTGTTAGGCCTTCCATTTTGGAGAGCAGTTTCAGTTTATGATTGTAGCTGCTGCAGTGAGTACACATACTATGCTCCCTCCTGGAGACTTTACATTAGTGCCTACTTATCTAGTTGTTTTCCTTGGTCTGAAATCAAAGACAGACTGAAAGTATATAGTTGGCCTTTCATATATGGAAAAACAAGAAGCAAAGTACAGTGATAGCAACTTACAATTTTACTGAAAGTCTCATGGTATTTTGTGTCGTCCCCCCCTCAAGCCCCACCTCCTGTGGTCATGTGACTGCACAAGAATCTCAGCTTTTTTTTTTTTAAAGCAAATTTCTAGCCCTCCTAATTATGAAGAAAAGCTTGAAAGTGTGAGCCCAAAAGATTTCAACACCAGAAGGCGAATATAAGCAACCTCCAAAGTATTATTTTAAAGGGAATCTTATGATTTTGGAATGTTTGGGGCTGGCAGTATCATCCTGAAACTAAGAAAGAGTCTAGTTGGATTGCAACATCTTTGGGAGTGTTTATTATCTGTAACACAAGGGGCCACAATCCTGCTGGGGACTTTTGGACACTACAACATTAGAAATATTAAATTATGAACAGTTCTTTTTTTGGGGGTGGGTGGGGAGGAAGGATGTGTGTATGGGGGGAAAGAAAGGAAGAAGAAAAAACAAGCAAATGAGAGTCCTGCTACTTATTAGTCCCTTTACTATAGCGCTCCTGATGCAAAGCTCTCAGACTGTCCTGATCTGTTAGACCAACTTGTTTTGTAAGAATATTACCTGAAGGTTCACCAACAGGAAATGATATTTGGCACACATAAGAAACTTGTGTGGGGAGAAGAACACCCTGAAGTTGTTCAGGAGGTGCCCACCTGTGAAGTAGATAGGGGAAAGACTTAGTAACGCCTGGCAACAGCACAGTGCTAAGCAGTGACTCACAGCTCTTACACCTAGGGCTCCTGCACGACAGCAGTGTACTAGGAGAACATGCCAAAATAAACTTTAGGGCTCTCTTTTGTTCAAATATTGGTCTCTTTCTTCCCATGAGGAAGTGTGGCAAAGAGTTTACCATACTGAACAAAACAGTACAGCACAATGCAACAAGATACCTGCTTTGCAGAGGGCGGCACGGCCCAGTACTGCAAGCAATATCAGCGAAGCAGTCTGGGGCTCCAATAGAAACAAAGCAACATTTACATAAAAGTTGAATGGTTCTTTTAACTCTCATCAGAGCTTATTATTTTCTGACCATCTCTAATAACAAGCCTCTGAACTCTGGCCCTCTAAATATGTTCTGAGTGTTCCCTTTCACTTGTACACCCTCACATGCAAATACCTTGGCATCCAGATTAGCCTTATGAAAAATTGTGAAGAAACATTAAACCAGTGTTCAGAATTATGGCTCAACAGAGTGGGTCAGATTCTTTCCTGTGGCCAAGATCTGCTGGACACCAGAGGGAAATGGTATCAGGTTACTGGGTATGGCTCTGTGATACTAGGGCTGGTCCAAGGAGTTTCTCTGACTTATGCCAATGTCGCTGGAGCAGAATCCTTATCCCAGCATCTGATAGGCATAGCATAGCTCTACCATGCCTCCTCCCTGTCTTGTCACACCCTTTATACCAGAGGGAAGGCAGCGTGGTTGGTGTAGGTGCTGCCTCCATCAATTTCACTGGGGTTGGCGGGGAGGAGGAGCGGGAGGAGAGAGTTCTTCCACAAGAGGGAAATTTCCTGCTGGCCACTTGCAGCCAGAATCCATCCCCTTGATGTCACCTCAGTGGCATAAAGGAGATAGATCTCAGGATAGAATCTGGCCTAGTGTGTTAGCATGAACCATCCTACTGATCTGTTCTGTTAATTCAATGTATGTACAAAAATGAAGGGAGAATAAGTGTTTCTCTGTGGGAGACGTTTACAGATTAGAAACAATTAAAAATGACAAGTCTGGTGATTAGCTGAAGAGAATACCGTACTTTAGGGAGAACATTTCTATCCTAACTAAATAGGAAGATTCCTGGATTCACTGAATAATTGACATTTGCTTCACAAAAGTGAAGGCAGTCAGTCAGGCTTTATGAGAATACAGTGGTTCTGAAATTGTGGTCTAAAGGCCAGTGGTGACTTAATGAGAATTTCTGGGAGGCCCTCCCATCACAACAATAAAGAACTTGTCTGCCTTCAAGCAGCGAGTACTGCAGTTAGTTTGCAGCCCAGTCCATAAATCTTTCAGGATTTCCAGAGGTGTTTTTGTCCAGCTGAACTAAATAAAAAACCCAACAAACAAGTAGTTCTGCACCCTACGTAGCGGCTATGTGTCTTTGTCAGGTGTTTCTTTGGCACAAAATACCATTTACAGCAAAGAGGCATCAACCTGCATAAAAACGGATTCCCAAGGTGTTGAAATTGAGAAATAATATTTTCTGGGCAGTAAACCAAATCATGACTTCATGCTGGGCATAATGATGAAGGCGTTCACACCTTTACTTCAAAGACAGTCAGGAATATGAACCAGCAGGAAAGTACAGAGAGCGATGGAGAGTTTCACTGATTGGAGCCTGACAGTGAAAATGTGAGATGGTAAGAGTAAGTAAGACAGATCATAGGAGAGTGAGCAAAAGATCAAGCGCCCATCTGTCTGAGCCCTGGTCTATATGCCGTTTTTGTATCAATATGGCTATGTCAGTTGGGGGGGTGGGGGTGGAGTGAGGTTTTTGTTTTTTTAAACCAGTGTAGTCATACATATTCCCTGTATGGGAATAAGCTATCCCTGTATAAGCACCTTTTTATTGGTAGAACTGAATCCATACTGGAGGGGATGGGGAGATGGTGGGAGGGAGTTGTATAGCTTTAACTATACGGTGATCTGAAGGCGGACTCCCTCAACAGGGGGCATACCTCCCAACATTTCACGTGGCTAAAGAAGGTTGCAGCACCCTCAAATTTGGCCTGTCTACTCCTTCATAGACGGAGACAGAGGGGTGGACGAGCCAAATATGATTGGTGTTGCAACCTAGTGTAAGTGGCCTCAATGACAATCAATTTTCCCTGGCCATGCCTCCCTCTACAGCCAGCTGCTCTTCATCCAATTGCTGGTTTCATCCAAGTCCTTGGATAGCCAGGAGATGGTGTTGTTTGTATCTGATTTGTAGTAATGCAGAGCTGGGTATAATGGGAGACATTTGTTCAGGGCCGTGTCTCTTTCTCTTACATAGTAAGGAATCGGATGTTCCTCCTTCTGTACTTCATGCATATTGCAACAGCATCAAAACTGTGCTGACGGCTGCTGCTAGTGTAGTTTTGGTTTGGACCCATTTAAAAAGAATCACTGAGTATAATCCTAACAATACACCACAGCAGCATGTGCAACATGTATTTGGGTTCGGGGGGATCTTGGTTTAACATCAGTAGAAGAAGAAGGGATTCAGAGGGTAAAAGCAGTCAGAGTGTACAGAAGGACAGCGTGGCCACCTCAGCTGGGTACAGATTCTCACAGCTTGCACTCCTTGGTTTTGGATCTGCTTCCTTCTAGCAAACAGGTGGTTGTCATCCTGACCCAACCAAGGGAATATAACTCCTGACCTAAACAAAGGCACAGCTGCCACCCAGTGGAATTAAGAATCTCTGCATTAATCAGTGTCTTCCATTTCTGCCTGAATCATCATCATCATCTTCAGGCTATAGGAAATTTAAACAACAACATTATCACTTAGCTCTTCTATAGCATGTTTCATTTTGGCTCTCAAAGCACTTTGGAAGAGTATTGCTATCCCTATTTGCCGGGGGAAACTGAGGTACAGAGGTGAAATGATTGCCACAGGTCTGCTGTGTGAGCTTCAGCAAGCGGCGAGTACAAAAACCCAGATTTCTGGTCTTCCAGATCAGTACTCTTTCCACTCCATTTGACAACGACAGCTCATCAGAATGAAGAAAACCCTCCCACCATTTCCCCTGTGGTACAGCCTCTGACTACAACCATATCAAGTGGGAACGTGCAGAAGAGGGAAAAGATAAAATTTTAACCATTCTGTGTCCATTTTTGGTCTGGGTAATGGGTTTAGAATTGAGGATCAATTCCCTTCTCTTTTTAACTCTCCTGTTTTCCTTGTTTGTGCATTCCTCTAAGAAAAAACAGTTTGGCTTTATAGATACCCGCACAGATGTTTCAAATTGTAGCAGGACAAGCTAGTCTGCCCTGTAGGAGAACATGCTTAGTGTTTGTAGGAGAGACCCACCTAAGCACATGCAGGATCTGGAGGGTAAGAGGTAGTGGGAAGACGGAGGCGTCGGTTTTGGCTGTAGGTGTAGCTCCATGTAGTAAATGGGCAGTGATACAGTCACCAAACCACCACAGATGCAATAAGTGTCAGGCCTCTGACTCTTTTCAGGAAAATTAGGATAGTTTTTAGTTTTATAAGTGCCTTCTTTTGGTTCCAGTCCTAGATTAGCATGTAATTTCCTATACACCTCTACCCCGATATAATGCGACCCGATATAACACAAATTCGGATATAACGCGGTAAAGCAGTGCTCCGGGGGGGCGGGGCTGCGCATTCCGGCGGATCAAAGCAAGTTCGATATAACGCGGTTTCACCTATAATGCGGTAAGATTTTTTGGCTCCCAAGGACAGTGTTATATTGGGGTAGAGGTGTATGAATTTCTATTATGCACAAAGGATGAAAATTGGTGAAGGTCATCCATTGTGCTGGATGACAGACACCCAGAATTTGCTACCAGCTGCAAGAGTAAAGAAATAAATTGAAAGTGAAATCCCTGCAAGCTGCATGGGCGCTTTTTAAAGACACCATAATAGAGGCCCAACTTCAATGAATACCCCAAATTAAGAAACAGTAAAAGAACTAAAAAAGAGCCACCGTGGCTTAACAACCATGTAAAAGAAGCAGTGAGAGATAAAAAGACTTCCTTTAAAAAGTGGAAGTCAAATCCTAGTGAGGTAAATAGAAAGGAGCATAAACACGGCCAAATTAAGTGTAAAAATGTAATAAGAAAAGCCAAAGAGGAGTTTGAAGAACGGCTATCCAAAAACTCCAAAGGTAATAACAAAATGTTTTTTAAGTACATCAGAAGCAGGAAGCCTGCTAAACAACCAGTGGGGCCCCTCGATGATCGAGATACAAAAGGAGCGCTTAAAGACGATAAAGTCATTGCAGAGAAACTAAATGGATTCTTTGCTTCAGTCTTCACGACTGAGGATGTTAGGGAGATTCCCAAACCTGAGCCGGCTTTTGTAGGTGACAAATCTGAGGAACTGTCACAGATTGAAGTGTCACTAGAGGAGGTCTTGGAATTAATTGATAAACTCAACATTAACAAGTCACCGGGACCAGATGGCATTCACCCAAGAGTTCTGAAAGAACTCAAATGTGAAGTTGCGGAACTATTAACTAGGGTTTGTAACCTGTCCTTTAAATCGGCTTCTGTACCCAATGACTGGAAGTTAGCTAATGTAATGCCAATATTTAAAAAGGGCTCTAGAGGAGATCCCGGCAATTACAGACTGGTAAGTCTAACGTCGGTACCGGGCAAATTAGTCGAAACAATAGTAAAGAATAAAATTGTCAGACACATAGAAAAACATAAATTGTTGGGCAAAAGTCAACATGGTTTCTGTAAAGGAAAATCGTGTCTTACTAATCTATTAGAGTTCTTTGAAGGGGTCAACAAACATGTGGACAAGGGGGATCCAGTGGACATAGTGTACTTAGGTTTCCAGAAAGCCTTTGACAAGGTCCCTCACCAAAGGCTCTTACGTAAATTAAGTTGTCATGGGATAAAAGGGAAGGTCCTTTCATGGATTGAGAACTGGTTAAAAGACAGGGAACAAAGGGTAGGAATTAATGGTAAATTCTCAGAATGGAGAGGGGTAACTAGTGGTGTTCCCCAAGGGTCAGTCCTAGGACCAATCCTATTCAACTTATTCATAAATGATCTGGAGAAAGGGGTAAACAGTGAGGTGGCAAAGTTTGCAGATGATACTAAACTGCTCAAGATAGTTAAGACCAAAGCAGACTGTGAAGAACTTCAAAAAGATCTCACAAAACTAAGTGATTGGGCAACAAAATGGCAAATGAAATTTAATGTGGATAAATGTAAAGTAATGCACATTGGAAAAAATAACCCCAACTATACATACAATATGATGGGGGCTAATTTAGCTACAACGAATCAGGAAAAAGATCTTGGAGTCATCGTGGATAGTTCTCTGAAGATGTCCACGCAGTGTGCAGAGGCGGTCAAAAAAGCAAACAGGATGTTAGGAATCATTAAAAAGGGGATAGAGAATAAGACTGAGAATATATTATTGCCCTTATATAAATCGATGGTACGCCCACATCTCGAATACTGTGTACAGATGTGGTCTCCTCATCTCAAAAAAGATATACTGGCACTAGAAAAGGTTCAGAAAAGGGCAACTAAAATGATTAGGGGTTTGGAACGGGTCCCATATGAGGAGAGATTAAAGAGGCTAGGACTCTTCAGCTTGGAAAAGAGGAGACTAAGGGGGGATATGATAGAGGTATATAAAATCATGAGTGATGTGGAGAAAGTGGATAAGGAAAAGTTATTTACTTATTCCCATAATACAAGAACTAGGGGTCACCAAATGAAATTAATAGGCAGCAGGTTTAAAACAAATAAAAGGAAGTTCTTCTTCACACAGCGCAAAGTCAACTTGTGGAACTCCTTACCTGAGGAGGTTGTGAAGGCTAGGACTATAACAGCGTTTAAAAGAGAACTGGATAAATTCATGGAGGTTAAGTCCACTAATGGCTATTAGCCAGGATGGGTAAGGAATGGTGTCCCTTGGCTCTGTTTGTCAGAGGGTGGAGATGGATGGCAGGAGAGAGATCACTTGATCATTACCTGTTAGGTTCACTCCCTCTGGGGCACCTGGCATTGGCCACTGTCGGTAGACAGGATACTGGGCTAGATGGACCTTTGGTCTGACCCAGTACGGCCGTTCTTATGTTCTTATGTAAATTTATTTTCTAATGGCTGGGGCCAACATAAAAACAATGGATAATATAATGTTCTATTTCACAACTGGAATCAGATTCTGAGAAAGAAGATATTTGCCCCTCCATGACATTTGACTGGCAGAATGGTGACAGGATATATACAGTGAGTTATTTCCTTGGGACAGGAACTTTCTTTGTATGGTGTAAATAGCTAAGTTGCCAGTAAACATCCACAAAACTACCACATTGTGCACCTTTGAATCCCTCCTCAAATCTCTCCTTTGCTGTGATGCCTACAAATCACTTAACAATGGTTAGGCAGCTGTTGTGCTGAGACGACTGCGGATCTTGCTCACCAATATGGTCTCACTGTTTCCTTGCACTTCCCTGTCTAGGGAGGCCACTCCTATGGATTTAAATGGGACAGCCCTCTTTTTGGGTGGTTTGTCCCCCAGCCGGTAATGAGATATAACTGCATGTGTTTTGTCCCATATGAGAGGGGGAATGCCATTTTGAAGACCATGCCTCTCCGCCCCCACCAGTGTGATCTCACATGCACCGGTGTTCTGGGAATGCATGAGTGGCCTCCCTACCCCTGTCTATCTGTCTCCATCCGTTGTCTCTTGTGTTAGATTGTAAGCTCCTTGGGACAGGGACTGTTTTTGTTCTGTGTTTGTACAGCAGCTAGTGCGATGGGGCCCTGGTCCACAGCTAGGGCTCCAGGTGCTACAGTAATAATAATAGCACACAAATAATCATAATTAATAAGGAACGGTAGAGAGCCTTTATACCGTCTCCCTCCCTGGATGGTGTGGTTTGGGAGGTGTGGCTCAAGGGCCACGTCTGATTGGTGTTCAGAGCACTAGGTGGAACTAGGATTTTATAGGCTCATGGGGATTGCCAGTTGACAACAAAATGAATTATTTTGATTCAAAATTGCAGCCTGTTTTTAACCCACTTAGCAGTGCACTCACTGCCCTTTTATTTGTGTCAGACTGAGTGGCATCAGACAAAAACGCTTTATAAAATGGCAATAAGGAGGGGCATAGAAGGAATGAAGGACCAGATCCTCAGCTGTTGTACATGGGTGTAGTGCCACTGAAATCCCAATTACACCGGCTGAGGATCTGGCCCATATTGCTTAATTCCGTTTGCAAGGAAGAACACAATGAATGCTGAAACTTGGAGATGCGCCATGCATTTGGCTTTTAGCTTTCTGAAAAGGTCACTGGAGATCTATATTGTTTGGCAATATTTGAGCATTTCTGCTCAAAGTTCACTTCATTGAAAGACTACTTCAAAGCAAGAGACAGTGACTCAATAGCAGAGAGAATCCTGTATTGCAGCAATACTTTCCTAGCTTTGTTTGATTGGATTATCAGGCTACGGTCACGAAATCCTTGTTTAAATCATCCAGGTTGTGGTATTACTTCAGGAGGGGGTTAACTTATCTATCTTTAAATTCTGAAGATAAGATAATCTACTTATCTTAAGTTACTTATAAACTTATCTCTGAAAAACAAAAGCACCTTCTTAGATGGGTCAAGGTATTTTTAAAACTATTTCCTGAAAAAAAAAAAAATCAAATCTATTTTCCCTGGCTATTGTTGGCAATACTGACAATCACCTCTTTATGCCATGTATCCACATTTATGCATTTCAGAGTCAGAGCCACACCTGGTATAAGTCAACATTGCTTGATTGACTTCACTGGAGCTATACTGATTTATGTCAGCTAAGGATCTGGCTAATGTTTTTAATAGAATATATTTCATATAGCTTTACACAGTCAGTTCTAGACAAATGCAAGTACAAACAAAGCAATTCCACAAAACCTCGCTGGGAGATTATAGCTTTCTTCCTAAAATAGAAGAGTTATTTACAAGAACTGCTTTGTTGTTATTTATCAGTCATTCATGATGGGGCAGTCAATTAAGTCCAGGGAATATCATCTGCCAGCCCATCACCACAAGTCTGACACCTTGTCCAGTCAAAACTAGCTGGTAAATTGCCTCATCACTGTAAGTGCAGACACACTTGCTGATTCACTCAGATCAGATAATGACACCACGAACTGCCTGCCAGCCTGCAATCTGTTTCCTATGTTCGGAGCGCGTGGGTCACTGTAGTTGAGCAAGCCCAGCCAGAATCATGGACCTACCATTTAATTGACAGCTCTGACATTCAGGCCTCTCCGAAATGACATCAGCTTCTGAAAGAAAAAGTGCCAATTTTCTTCAACCGTCCCACAGCTGTGAGCTACAGAACTGGATACAAAAGTCATGCCAGGATCCTAGAGTGAAAAAAAAGAGAGGCAGTGGGTTCCTATGTAACCCCCTAAAAGAGAGCTTAATAGAAGTACAATGTGTTATTAGCGGCCTGATATTTAGAGGTGCAGTGAGCAAATCAGGGCCTGGGCTATATGGGGATGTTACATCACACTAACTGTAGTCAGTTTGCCTTAGAGTGCCTTGTGTCCACATAAAATCTGTTCTCAAAGTAGTTTATTTGGCATCTTACGTCACAGTAAGTAGTTATCCTTGCAACAGAATTAACTCTGCTTTGCAGTGAGTCTGTTTGCTCTAAGATTTCTGTGGACCAATTCCGAACTATTGCACTAATTAGTATCCCACACAACATTGGTGCACACTTAGGGTACGTCTACACTACGGGATTAGTCCGAATTTACGGAATTCGATTTTTTGAAACCGATTGTATAAATTCGATTGTACGTGGCCACAGTAAGCGGATTAATTCGGCGGTGCGTGTCCATGTACAAAGACTAGCGTCGAATTCCAGAGTGTTGCACTGTGGGTAGCTATCCCATAGCTATCCCAGAGTTCCCGCAGTCCCCCCCGCCCATTGGAATTCTGGGTCGAGATCCCAATGCCTGATGGGACAAAAAATATTGTCGCGGGCGGTTCTGGGAACATCCTCCCCCTCCCTCCGTGAAAACAACGGCAGACAACCATTTCGCGCCTTTTTTCCTTGTTGAACTGAGCGGACGCCATACCTCGGCAAGGATGGATCCCGCTCAGCTCAAGTTTGCAGTCATGAACATTGTAAACACCACGCGCATTATAGTGCAGTTTATGCTCAACCAGGACCAGAAAAGCCAGGCGAGGAGGAGGCGGCTACGGCAGCGCGGCGACGAGACTGATGCGGACATGGACATGGACACAGAATTGTCTCGCGCCACGGGCCCCGGCGCTTTGGAGATCATGTTGGCAATGGGGCAGCTTCTCGCTGTGGAACGCCGATTCTGGGCCCGGGAAACAAGCACTGACTGGTGGGACCGCATAGTGCTGCAGGTGTGGGACGATTCCCAGTGGCTGCGAAACTTTCGCATGCGTAAGGGCACTTTCCTGGAACTTTGTGACTTGCTTTCCCCTGCCCTGACGCGCCAGAACACCAAGATGAGAGCAGCCCTCACAGTTGAGAAGCGAGTGGCGATAGCCCTGTGGAAGCTTGCAACACCGGACAGCTACCGGTCAGTCGGTAATCAGTTCGGAGTGGGAAAATCTACCGTGGGGGCTGCTGTCATGCAAGTAGCCAAAGCAATCGTTGAGCTGCTGCTAAAAAAGGTAGTGACGCTGGGAAATGTGCAGCTCATTGTGGATGGCTTTGCTGCAATGGGATTCCCTAACTGTGGTGGGGCGATAGATGGAACCCATATCCCGATCTTGGCACCGGAGCACCAGGGCAGCCAGTACATAAACCGCAAGGGGTACTTTTCTATGGTGCTGCAAGCAATGGTGGATCACAAGGGACGTTTCACCAACATCAACGTGGGATGGCCGGGAAGGGTTCATGACGCCCGCGTCTTCAGGAACACTAGTCTGTTTAAACGGCTGCAACAAGGGATTTACTTTCCAGACCGGAAAATTACCATTGGGGATGTTGAGATGCCCATCGTTATCCTTGGGGACCCAGCCTACCCCTTAATGCCGTGGCTCATGAAGCCATACACAGGCAGCCTGGACAGTAGTCAGGAGCGGTTCAACTACAGGCTGAGCAAGTGCAGGATGGTGGTAGAGTGTGCCTTTGGACGTTTAAAAGGTCGCTGGCGCTCGTTACTGACTCGCTCGGACCTCAGCCAAACCAACATCCCCATTGCTATTGCAGCTTGCTGTGTGCTCCACAATCTCTGTGAGAGCAAGGGGGAGACCTTTATGGCGGGGTGGGAGGCTGAGGCAAACCGCCTGGCCGCTGATTACGCGCAGCCAGACACCAGGGCGATTAGAAGAGCACACCAGGAAGCGGTGCGCATCAGAGAAGCTCTGAAAACAAGTTTCAGTGCTG
>QXTE01000057.1:7770564-7789250 GCA_003942145.1 Platysternon megacephalum | reverse complement strand
GCATTCCGTCTCTTGGAACGCAGTTCTGCGAGCACGGAATCCTCTCCCCATATAGCGATCAGATCCAGTATCTCGCGTGTGGTCCATGCTGGTGCTCGTTTGCGGTTCTCGGACTGCATGGCTACCTGTGCTGTTCAGCTCTGTGTGGTCACCTGTGCTCACCAGGCTGGGCAGACAGGAAATGAAATTCAAAAGTTCGCGGGGCTTTTCCTGTCCAACTGCCCAGAGCATCCGAGTTTCGATTGCTGTCCAGAGCGGTCACAATGGTGCACTGTGGGATAGCTCCCGGAGGCCAATACCTTCGAATTCCGTCCACACTAACCCTAATTCGAACCGGCAATGTCGATTTCAGCGCTACTCCCCTCGTCGGAGAGGAGTACAGAAATCGATTTTAAGAGCACTTTAAATCGAATTAAATGGCCTCGTTGTGTGGACGGGTACAAGCTTAATTCGCTATAACGCTGCTAAATTCGAACTAAAATCGTAGTGTAGACCAGGCCTTAGATCAACCTGTCTTGGTATCTTGCTCTCTACTTCTTAGGAGTCGTCATCATCATCATCATCAGGGTTTGAAAATGGCACTGGCAAAGTGAATGGAAGCCAAGAGCAAAATCATGGCAGTTTGTTAGTTTGACCCCCAAGTCCCAGAATTCCTGAAGTTTCCAGGATGCATCACACAAAAAACAGAGCAGAGAGTAGAGCACCTGAACATTTCACCATGGAATTTCTGCCCAGTAAGCAGAGCAGACAATTGAAATGAACACACTGATCAACAATGAAAGTACCATAACAAAGTGGTATGGATGCACTTAAGTTCTCTTCAGTTAAATTGCTGCATTTAGAGCAAACAAACTACGTGGATGTAATACTGTTATTTAGACATGCCCAAGGAATGAAACAATCACTGAAGGCCAAATCCAATAGGCAAACTCCTGTCTGGAGCAAGAACATTCAAGTATTCCCAATGTGTCCAATAACATTTTATTCAACCTTTAAAGACTATTTTCCACTGCTCCCTGGATAGACACATCCACTGTATGGACCATTTATCTAAAATCAGAAACAGCCTCCCCACCTCTCCTTAAGTCTCTGAATTCTTTAAGATAAATCGCTTGGGATCTTATCCAGGGGGTCCAATTCAGATCTCATTTGCAAGTGTGTACATCAGGAGTAGTTTCTTTTAAGTGAATTGAATTATTCTGGTCTGAAGCCCATATGAGGGAAGAATCAGGTGTCATAACTATAAAGGGAAGGTACACAATACTATAAAATCCCTCCTGGCCAGAGGCATCAAAATCCTTTTACCTGTAAAGGGTTAAGAAGCTCAGGTAACCTGGCTGATACCTGACCCAAAAGGACCAATAAGGGGACAAGATACTTTCAAATCTGGGGGGAGGGAGAAAAGGCTTTTGTTTTGTGCTCTTTGTTTTGGTGGTGGTTCACTCTTGAGACTAAAAGGGACCGGACATCAATCCATGTTCTCCAAATCTTTCTGAACAAGTCTCTCATATTTCAAACTTGTAAGTAATAGCCAGGCAAGGCGTATAAGTTTATCTTTGTTTTTCTCAACTTGTGAATGTTCCCTTTGCTAGAGGGAGGTATCCCTGATTTGCTGTAACTTTGAAACTAAGGCTAGAGGGGGTTCCTCTGGGCTCTTTGAATCTGATTACCATGTAAAGTTATTTTCCATCCTGATTTTACAGAAATGATTTTTACCTTTTCTTTTTAATAAAATCCTTCTTTCAAGAACCTGACTGATTTTTCCATTGTCCAAAGACCCAGGAGTTTGGGTCTTTGATCACCTTGTAACCAATTGGTTAGGATATTATTCTCAAGCCACCCCAGGAAAGGGGGTAAACGGGCTCGGGGGGATATTTTGGGGGAAGAGGACCTCCAAGTGGTCCTTTCCCTGTTTCTTGTTAACTCACTTGGTGGTGGCAGCGTACCAGGTTTTAACCTAAGCTGGTAAAAATAAGCTTAGGGGGCTTTCATGCGGGTCCCCACTTCTGTACCCTAAAGTTCAGAGTGGGGAAGGAACCCTGACATCAGGTTTAATGTATAAAAGCATCATTTTGGAGAACAATGTGCTTAGTGAAATCAGTCTATTCCAGATAGTGGCTCAATGGTCTAAATTTAAATCCTGAAACACCTATAATCACGGTCTATGACACATGGCTGGGTTGAGTCAGACTAAATCCATTGCAGATAGTCTCTCAGAGGAGGCCTTAAGAAACAAGGTACTGTCTGTTCTGAACAAACAGAACAGAGCAAATGGTGTCCTCCATTTTCACGTACCTCCATGTGATTTCCAATTGTGCCTGTGCAACTTTGGATCGCCAAATCACCTGCATGTGCAATTTCTGCACACTGTCACTTGTGTAGATAATAGAATATACATGCGCAAATGCACTTTAAAAAAAACATGATTTTGATTGCAGAAAAATTGCACACACACACGATTTTCTCATACAAAGCTGTGCACATAAAACTGATGTTGGCTTTGTATATTGGCCCTAGCATTCCATGCAAAAATACATGAATTGTTATCTCAGATACTGTAGGTCTGATACCTTTACTCATTATGAGTAAGCACCTTACTTGCACACTGTCCCATTTAAATGAATGGGATTATTTTCATAGAAGGGTACTAAATGTGAATAAAGATAGCAGAATCTGATCCTTAAATTACCATCAAAAAGAGATACACAAAAAACCTTATGTACCTTTATGCATAATCTACAAGCAGATGTCGGAAACCAATTAATATACTGCTCATTGCTGGTATTATTGACATTAGATGTGCAGATGTAATGTTTGTGGCTTCTCATAAATGCTGGGGAGAAACCATTGCAGACTGCATTGCTTCATCTGTACCCAAATAAAAGATCTCCAGATGTTCTAACTCACTAGAAGAAACATTTGTAAAATTGCCTGATATTGCTGTTGTGTATTGACAGAGTGTTGCAAAAGCACTGCAAGCTTGAGCCAGTACAAAACAATTTGAATTACTTTTCATTTAGTAAAAGTAGGGGATACTACTATTAATAATAATCCTTCATTATAAAGAGGATTTGCCAAAATTAGAAATATCTCATTCCAGCATAGTCATCCCTGTGCTTCCTGGGCACCAAGTCTCACATAGAAGTTAAATAATCATTATTAATAAACAATAATCAAAGAGTGGATGGGGCTATTTTTGGAAAATGCACTACAAATCTACCCTAGGTAACAAAATGAAGGAACTAGAGTTACTGGTGCAGGAAGTGAAACCGGATATTATAGAGATAACAGAAACATGGTGGAATAGCAGTCATGACTGGAGTACAGGTATTGAAGGGTATGTGCTGTTTAGGAAAGACAGAAATAAAGGCAAAGGCGGTGGAGTAGCATTGTATATCAATGATGAGGTAGACTGTAAAGAAATAAGAAGGGATGGAATGGATAAGAGTCTGTCTGGCCAAAAATCACATTGGGGAAGAAAACTACTAGAGCCTCCCCTGAGATAGTGCTTGAGGTGTGCTATAGACCGCCAGGATCTGATTTGGATATGGATAGAGACCTTTTTAATGTTTATAATGAAGTAAATACTAATGGGAATTGTGTGATCATGGGAGACTTTAACTTCCCAGATATAGACTGGAGGACAAGTGCTAGTAATAATAATAGGGCTCAGATTTTCCTAGATGCGATAGCTGATAATAATAATATATGGAGATATCTATCTCCTAGAGCTGGAAGGGACCCCGAAGGGTCATCGAGTCCAGCCCCCTGCCTTCACTAGCAGGACCAATTTTGCCCCAGATCCCTAAGTGGCCCCCTTAAGGATTGAACTCACAACCCTGGGTTTAGCAGGCCAATGCTCAAACCACTGAGCTATCCCTCCCCCCCTGGATTCTTTGATGGATTCTTTCACCAAGTAGTTGCTGAACCAACAAGAGGGGATGCCATTTTAGTTTTGGTGAGTAGTGAGGACCTCATAGAAGAAATGATTGTAGGGGACAACCTTGGTTCGAGCGATCATGAGCTAATTCAGTTTAAACTAAATGGAAGAATAAACAAAAATAGATCCGTGACTAGGGTTTTTGATTTCAAAAGGGCTAACTTTAAAGAATTAAGGAAATTAGTTAGGAAAGTGGATTGGACTGAAGAACTTGGGTATCTAAAGGTGGAGGAAGCCTGGAATTACTTCAAGTCAAAGTTGCAGAAACTATCAGAAGCCTGCATCCCAAGAAAGGGGAAAAAAATCATAGGCAGGAGTTGTAGACCAAGCTGGATGAGCAAGCATCTCAGAGAGGTGATTAAGAAAAAGCAGAAAGCCTACAAGGAGTGGAAAATGGGAGTGACCAGCAAGGAAAGCTACCTTATTGAGGTCAGAACATCTAGGGATAAAGTGAGAAAGGCCAAAAGCCATGTAGAATTGGACCTTGCAAAGGGAATTAAAACCAATAGTAAAAGGTTCTATAGCCATATAAATAAGAAGAAAACAAAGAAAGAAGAAGTGGGACCACTAAATACTGAGGATGGAGTGGAGGTTAAGGATAATCTAGGCATGGCCTATTATCTAAACAAATACTTTGCCTCAGTCTTTAATGAGGCTAATGAGGAGCTTAGGGATAATGGTAGGATGACAAATGGGAATGAGGATATGGAGGTAGATATTACCGCATCCGAGGTAGAAGCCAAACTCGAACAGCTTAATGGGACAAAATCAGGGGGCCCAGATAATCTTCATCTAAGAATATTAAAGGAACTGGCCAGTGATGAGCTCCCAAAATCCTAAGAACCGGTCCCCTACTGGGTCCACTCGCTCTGGGTTTTCAGCGGCAGGTCCTTCACCGGGAGCAAGTGAAGGACCCGCCGCCGAAGTGCCGCGGAAGACCCGGTAGGGAACCACGCGGTGAGTACAAGCCCCACGTGCCTGTCTCCCCTCCCCACCCATCCGACCCCAACCCACGTCCTGCCCCCCATTGTCCCCCCCAGAACCCACAAGTTTCTCCTCCCGCCCTCTGCCACTGGGGTAGCAGCAGCAGCCCGGGGCTCCAGGGGCTATTTAAAGGGCCCGGGCGGCAGAGGCAGCTGGAGTCCTGGCCCTTTAAATAGCCCCTGGAGCCCCCTGCTATCCCAGGGCTCTGGGGGCTATTTAAATGGCCTGCGGCTTCCCTGCCTCTGCCTCCACGGTCCTTTAAATAGCCGCTGGAGCCCTGCCGCTTCCCCAGGGCTCTGGGGGCTATTTAAAGGGCCGTGGCTCCCCTGCTTCTACTGCCCCGGACTTTTTAAATAGCCCCCAGAGCCCCACAGCCCTACCCCAGGGCTCCAGTAGTGGGGCTCTGGTAGTAATTTAAAGGGCCTGGGGCTCCAGCCCCTGCTGGGAGCCCCAGGCCCTTTAAATTGCCCCCTGGAGAAGCCGGGCTGCCCCAGTACGGCGCACTGGCTCTCCGCTTTAACAGCCAGTTCTACACTGGCTTCTAAATTTAACAACTGGTTCTTGCAAACCGGTGGGAACCGGCTCCAGCTCACCACTGGAACTGGCACATGAAATTGCAAGCCCATTAGCAAGAATTTTTAATGAATCTGTAAACTCAGGGGTTGTACCGTATGACTGGAGAATTGCTAACATAGTTCCGATCTTTAAGAAAGGAAAAAAAGTGATCCGGGCAACTACAGGCCTGTCAGTTTGACATCTGTAGTATGCAAGGTCTTGGAAAAAAATTTGAAGGAAAAAGTAGTTAAGGACATTGAGGTCAATGGTAATTGGGACAAAATACAACATGGTTTTAGAAAAGGTAGATCGTGCCAAACCAACCTGATCTTCTTTGAGAAGGTAACAGATTTTTTAGACAAAGGAAATGCAGTGGATCTAATTTACCTCGATTTCAGTAAGGCATTTGATATGGTTCAACATGGGGAATTATTAGCTAAATTGGAAAAGATGGGGATCAATATGAAAATTGAAAGGTGGATAAGGAACTGGTTAAAGGGGAGACTACAACGGGTCGTACTGAAAGGTGACTTGTCAGGCTGGAGGGAGGTTACTAGTGGAGTTCCTCAGCGATCGGTTTTGGGACCAATCTTATTTAATCTTTTTATTACTGATCTTGGCACAAAAAGTGGGAGTGTGCTAATAAAGTTTGCAGATGACACAAAGCTGGGAGGTATTGCCAATACAGAGAAGGACCGGGATATCCTACAGGAAGATCTGGATGACCTTGTAAACTGGAGTAATAGTAATAGGATGAAATTTAATAGTGAAAAGTGCAAGGTCATGCATTTAGGCATTAACAACAAGAACTATTGTTATAAGCTGGGGAGGCATCAGTTGGAAGTAACAGAGGAGGAGAAGGACCTTGGAGTATTGGTTGATCACAGGATGACTATGAGCCGCCAATGTGATATGGCCGTGAAAAAAGCTAATGCGGTCTTGGGATGCATCAGGAGAGATATTTCCAGTAGAGATAAGGAGGTGTTAGTACCGTTATACAAGGCACTGGTGAGACCTCATCTGGAATACTGTGTGCAGTTCTGGTCTCCCATGTTTAAGAAGGATGAATTCAAACTTTCTTATGAAAGGAGACCCAAAGAGCCTGGCTTGTTTAGCCTAACCAAAAGAAGGCTGAGGGGAGATATGATTGCTCTCTATAAATATATCAGAGGAATAAATACCAGGGAGGGAGAGGAATTATTTAAGCTCAGTACCAATGTGGACACAAGAACAAATGGATATAAACTGGCCATCAGGAAGTTTAGCCTTGAAATTAGATGAAGGTTTCTAACCATCAGAGGAGTGAAGTTCTGGAACAGCCTTCCAAGGGGAGTAGTGGGGGAAAAAGACATATCTGGCTTCAAGACTAAGAATGATAACTTTATGGAGGGGATGGTATAATGGGATAGCCTAATTTTGGCAATTAATTTGTCTTTGACTACTAGCGGTAAATATGCCCAATGGCCTGTGATGGGATGTTAGATGGGGTGGGATCTGAGTTACTACAGATAATTCTTTCCTGGGTATGGGGCTGGTGAGTCTTGCCCACATGCTCAGGGTTTAGCTGATCGCCATATTTGAGGTCGGGAAGGAATTTTCCTCCAGGGTAGATTGGCAGAAGCCCTGGGGGTAATTCGCCTTCCTCTGCAGCGTGGGACACGGGTCACTTGCTGGAAGATTCTCTGCACCTTGAAGTCTTTAAACCATGATTTGAGGACTTCAATGGCTCAGACACAGGTTTGATACAGGAGTGGGTGGGTGAGATTCTGTGGCCTGCATTATGCAGGAGGTCAGACCAGATCAGGGGTAGGCAACCGGCGGCACGCAAGCTCATTTTCAGTGGCACTCACACTGCCTGGGTCCTGGCCACTGGTCCGGGGAGCTCTGCATTTTAATTTAATTTTAAATGAAGCTTCTTAAACATTTTAAAAACCTTATTTACTTTACATACAACAATAGTTTAGTTATATATTATAGACTTATAGAAAGAGACCTTCTAAAAACGTTAAAATGTATTACTGGCACACGAAACCTTAAATTAGAGTGAATAAATGAAGATTCGGCACACCACTTCTGAAAGGTTGCCGACCCCTGGTCTAGATGATCATAATGGTCCCTTCTGACCTTAAAGTCTATGATTCTATGAAAGTCTAAATCTAAAACTGGGATAAAAGTAAATTGACAAAATGCAGCAGCATCCTTTCATACTAAAACTCAGTAAGCTAATAAAACTAGCCAAAGTATTGTAGTTAAGAGATCGGATCCTAACTAGATGAAAATGGTCTCTAGTGGGTCATGAGCAGTCAATGAAGGCAGAAAAGAATGTGACTGAGGTCTGGATCATACCTTCCTGGCAGCTAAGCAAAGAGAATGCCAGCCTCTGCTGCATCACAATGTGTGCAACTAATTAGAATCAGAAAACAGAGACTCAACATTCTGGACGTTGGGATGCAGCACAGCACCACAGACTGTTAAATCTGAACTGATTAAAGGAGAAAGTTATACATGTGGATTAGCTGTATTGATGACTGAATTGGCCAAGGACTAGAAGGATTATGTTCTTTGTAAAAGGATTGGGGCCTATCTCATAGCACCCTGCTCCAACAGGACCACATTTTACTCTTGCTGAGTCAGCTCATTTCCTGGGGTAATTCTGTCTGAGTGCTTTCATGGAATCCAGGCAAGCAGTTTCCAGAAGGGTTAGTTGTTTTATTTAAAGCCTTCTGAACAAACAAATTAAAATCACCTCCTCCCTCAGAAGTCTGTTCAGGCCAAGTAATCCCTGTCCCAAATCTGTCCCCCACACCAGTAATTTCAGCAACCCAAAATTTCCCAGCTCTTACCTCAGAGCCTCAGCAACAAAGAACTTCACAGTCTCCCTTCTGACCATTTGGTTTCTGGAGCAACTCCTCTCTGGTCTCTGCTGTAGCTCCAACAGCAGTCCATTAGGAGCACAGCCCCTGCCCCTCAGTTTTCTGGAAGGTGTTACAGTCTCCCTCCTCCATTTCCTGCTGCCCTCTTTTATAAGGATCAACCAACTAGGTTCCAACTTCTCCTCAGGTGCAGCAGGCAGACCAACCAACCAGCTATCTTAAGGCCTCTGACTCCAGAGGAATGGTATCCCTTATACCTTCACATCCCTCTAGATTAGTGGTTCTCAACTAGGGGTACATGTACCCCTGGGGCTATGCAGAGGTCTTCCACAGGATACATCAACTCATCTATATATTTGCCTACTTTTACAACAGGCTACATAACAAGCACTAGTGAAGTCAGGACAAATTAACATTTCATACAGACAATGACTTGGTTATACTGCTCTATATACCATACACTGAAATGGAAGTACAATATTTATATTCCAATTGATTTATTTTATAATTTAATGGTAAAAATGAGAAAGCAAGCAATTTCAGTAATAGTGTGCAGTGACACTTTCGTATTTTTGTCTGATTTTGTAAGCAAGTCATTTTTAAGTGAGGTGAAATTTGAGGGTATGCAAGACAAATCAGATTCCTGAAAGGGGTACAGTAGTCTGGAAAGGTTAAGAGCCACTGCTCTAAATCACTGGGACACTAAGTACCTTGTAGTCACACCCTATGCACTATTGTAATAATCTTTGTACAAAATATGCCTTGAGGTATCATGTGAAAACTAATAACTCACTAATCATTAACATGCTTGTGTGATATATGTATGTGATGGTATTAAGAGTTATAAATATATGCTAGAATTATGACTAAGGTGTGAGTAAACCAGGAGTGTCAGGAGAGTTGTTAAATGAGTCCATCCTAAACAAAGGAATGTGCGTTTACCTCAATTTTCATATAACCAGTAAACAGGACCATCAAGACAGTATTGGGAGGAGATCACAGGAAACAAAACAATTTGCATTTAAGCTAATAAGTGGAGTGAAGACCACCAGTGAAGTTGTCTTCCTCACAACTTGAATAAACTTTACTTTGAGCAGTAACCTTTAGAAGAATTAATTGCAAAGGCTTACAGGTCTATAAAGACAGGGGGGCTGAACTTCAAGCAAGAAGCAATTGAAGCAACTAGTATACAATATTATTGTATTATGAAGTGTATAGAGTGAGGTCTTTTCTAAAAGCTAATGACACACTGTGATTATTCACAGTGATTAATATAATTGTGAAATGTATGTATTAACCCTGTATGAGGAAATATGGATACTTAATGATATTATGTTTTAAAGTCTGGCCAAACAAAGGGAAACAGGTTCCCTCCCAGCCCGGAGAGAATGCAGCTATTTACCTGTCTCCTATGTAAATTAAGCATGGTGGACTCAAAACAATGGAAACTCCATTTATTTACAGGGTGACGGAACCTGTGTAGAAGTGTGTATGTGTGTGTGTGTGTGTGGGGGGGGGGGCATGAGTGCCCAAACGGTGTGCCACAGTGCCTGAGAGCAGTCCCTAGCCCGTGTCCCCACCCCCCAGGGTGCGCCATCCAGGGCAGGTGGAGGGTCAGGGGCTCCCTGGATGGCTCTTACCATAGCTCGGTTCTGGCTTCTGGCCTGGTAAGGTGGCAGGGCCTTTAGGGGAAGAGGAGCAGGGGGCAGGGCCTCATAGTGAGGGAGGGCTAAGGCCCAAGGCCCACCTCAGCCCCCCCCCTCCCCCCCAATGGGAAGAGGCTGACACTGGTAGGCTGATCACCTTATCAGCTCCCCCGCCACGAAGCGCAGCCCCTGACAATACAGTTTCACGCCTGCCCAAGGCTACTATGCCTATGTTAAAAAGTGGGTGGGCATGGCCCTCCTGGCTCCCCTGGTTCCAGGCCCCCTGAGCCCCAGCACATACCAACTTGGACAGAAAAAACCGATGGTACGAATTAAAACAGAGCAAGCAATTTTGGTTCCAGTTTGTGTGTAGATAAGCTTTGCCCACAGGACAAGATTTCACTGAATTTATGATCACATACTGAGACTATTGGGTTGAAATATCACTTGTGTCCATACACAAACTGGTTAGGTAGTACGTGTGAAGGCACAAGCAGAAGTGTGATGGCAGATGAGCTGCAGTGTGGACACAAACTGAACCATGTTTCTTGTAACCAGTTAAAGTCAGTGTGTCTCAAAGTCTGCATCTCCACTAGACTTTTCTTAAACCAGCACATCAGGAGAGCTAATGAAGATTGGTTGCTGAATGTAGTTCCAATTATTCAGCAAATGGCACACTATTCTGTAATAGTTGTTGACCAGATCATTTGTAAATTTAACTTTAAAGAGTTAAAAAAAACCACGACTGTAGAAAACCAATGGAGATTTCCCTATCTTTTCTTCTATTGTTAACTTGCCAGTTGTCGGTAAGCTACAAACCCTAGCTGATAAAGTGGAGGAGACAGCTGTGAAAGGGGATTTAGAAAACTAAAAACAGATATCATAAAGAGACCATTTATATTTTGTTTAGCACAAACAAAATGACATTATAAACACTACAGAAAAATATAGAAAAAAAGTCAAATGGCACCTTTTAGAATGTACATTTCCCATAATTTATTATGATTCTTTATTATCTGTATTGCAGTAGTGCTCAGGAGCCATAGGTGCTGACAGCTGGAGCAGCCACAGAAAAAAAAATTAGTGGGTGCTCAGCACCCACCAGCCACAGCTGATTGATGGTGCCGCTGATCAGCGGCTTCGGGGAGGGCAGAGAGCAGCAAGCAGGTGGGGGCTTCGGGGAATGGGGCAGAATGAAGGTGGGGAAGAGGTGGAGCGAGGGAGCGGAGCACCCCTCGGGAAAAATAAAAGTTGGTGTCTATGTCAGGAGCCCCAGTTCTGGACCATGCCCCATTGTGCTGGGCGCCGTACAAACACAGAACAAAAAGATGGCACCTGTCCCAACGCGTTTATGCTCTAAATAGTCCATTAAAATTATTAACACGTGAGCCAAAGAAAGTTCTGATTTAAAAAAAAGAAAAGTCACAGTTAAACCAGCAATACCTAGTCAATAGCAGAAGCAAGATCCAGCTCTTTTACCAGTATCAAGTCAAGATCAGTTGGGCAATCTACCCCTGGGAGAACCTCCCCATAAACATCCACAAAACAAACTCGCTATCCTCCTTCAAATCCCCCCTTAAAACTCTCCTGTGCCATGAGGCCTACAAAGAACTTGACACCGGTTAGGCTGCTGGTGTGTCAAGTCTACTACCTATTTTGCTAACCTATATTGTCTCATTGTTTCCTTGTTCTTCACCATAGGCTTGTCTGTATCCATCTGTTTTCTCTTGTCTTATACTTACATTGTAAGCTCTTTGGTGCAAGGACTATCTTTTTGTTCTCTGTTTGTACTGTACCTAGCACAGTGGGGTCCTGGTCCATGACTAGGGTTCCTAGGGGCTACTGCAATACTAATCATAAAAATAATAATAATACCAAGTTTAAGAATAACTTAAGGCTCTTTTGCCTTCGTACAAAAACTTTAGGACAGATTGTGGCATTTAGCCACTAACCCAACTGGAGGCAGTGCAGTGTGGTGTTTCCTGGTTCATAGCGGGAGGGTACACACTGTACCACAGGCGCCAACTTTTCCTTTTCCCCAGGGGCGCTCAACCCATGCTCCACCCCAAGGCCCCGCCCCCACTGCGTCCCTTCCCCCAAGACCCTGCCTTTGCTCTGCCTCTTCCTGCCCCTGTTCTGCTCCCCCAGGCCCCACTCTCACTCTGCTTCTTCCCACCCCCCCACTCCACCCCCTCCCCAAGGGCCCTGCCCACCCACCACTCTCTGCCCTCCCCAAGCCACCAAACAGCTTTGGCAGCGGCCCTCCCCCCATCAGCTGTTGGGCGGCAACGGAGAACAGCTGTGGCCGGTGGGTGCTGAGCACCCACTTTTTTCCCCCCCTGTGGGTGCTCCAGCCCCGGAGCACCCACGGAGTCAGCACCTATGCACCATCCCTTGTGATGGTGCCACCAGCTGATGCAAATCAGATGCTAAGAGTCACAACTCCACCTCACCCCCATTAAGGTAGGTCGGACCCCAGCAGCAAACAAAAGAAGCATACATGTCCTCCCCTGAGTGCAGGGGCTGCAATTATCCCTAGCTCTTCCACAAGGAGTTGGGGGCGGAAGGCTCCCTGTGGCCACCCTCCTCCTATGCACCTGCAGCAGCCAGGGACAATCTGGCCCTGTAAGAGCTTAATGTTCTTTTTAATCATAGAGATCATGCAGAGTACGAGTCTTTGCTATTTTACTACTGTCTCTTAGACCAAAACACTAATATGATTGATGTAATGAATTTGAGCTACTGTAGGTATTTGACCATTTATATTACCTGCCACTCAGTTAACTAGTCAATGCTTATTTGAGGTTTCTTTAGAGTTACCTGAAATTAATATAGAAACATCACTTAAACGGCTGCAGGGACTCTGGATGATTAGGGCTAGGGTGACCAGACAGCACATGTGAAAAATCGGGATGGGGGTGGGGGGTAATAGGAGACTATATATTAAAAAAAGACCCAAAAATCAGGACTGTCCCTATAAAATCAGGACATCTGGTCACCCTAATTAGGGCTCATAAAAGATGGGTCTTGCAAATGATAGGTCATCCCTAGTTAGGCCATGGACTGAATGCTGACGTGCACTGTGAGGCAGATTTCTGGTTCTTTTATAGGGTGACAAAAGAGATGACAACAGACAGGCCAGTTTTTGAAGGATACAGTAGAAGTAGTTATGGATGTTTTTTCACTTTCATAGTCAGATCCCTGTACAGACAAATTTGTACAAGTGTATAATGAGCAAGAAATACATTCTAGCAGGTATCAAAGGATGGGATGTAAAAGAAAGATGAGTCTTTAAACTGGAACTAGAAACCCATTCTATGATTCATTATCTAAACTTCTAAATGCAACAGAGAGACTTTAAAGATGAAAAGACCATGGAAAAGCTTACCAGGTTTTTGAGATAATGGCCCTGATTGACAACTCCATTAACCCAGCATAACTACCTAGTCTAGCCAGCCCCACAATATTTGTGCCATTACGCAATGATGAATCATCAGCAACAACAGCCATCAACGTAACATCAGTCAATGGAGTAATTTCAATGGAAGCCAACAAACTTATACCAGCATGAAACTGTTGTAATGGAATAACTGTGAATCAGATCCAATATTTTGTTTTTTGGGTGGCTGTGTGAAAACTCTTGCATCCCAGTATAGACTTCTCCCTCACGTACCAACTGTATTCGCCAAGACAATCTCATAGGCAGTGACTGTACAAATAATAGTCTGGTTCAAGGAAGATTCAGTGTTTTTGGAAGGATCCTCAGAAGTAGGTGGTAGCAGCAGGTTTCCAAATAGGAACTGAATTGATCTGACAACCATTTCTCCCAAAAACATCAGCAGCTAGAAAGACTTTGGCCCAAATATTGCTTTCAGCTACATTGTGTAAATCCAGAGTAATTCCACTGACTCCAGGATGCAGGGCCGCCCAGAGGGGGGGGCAAGTGGGGCAATTTGCCCCAGGCCCCCACGAGTATGTTGGAGGCTCCCCCCGCCTCCATCTTCCCCCACCCCCCGGCGTCTCAGCTGGTAAGGGGGCGGGGCTGCAAGCTGCGGCGGGAACTCAGGCCCCGCTGGAGACACCACGCTGCTGCAGCGCTGTCCGGGGCCGCTTCTGGACATGGCGCGCTGAGGCTCCAGGAGAGGGGGTAAGCGGCATGGTATGGGGCCAGGGCCGGGCACCCCCCAACCCCATCCCCCACAGCCCTGACCCCCCGCTCCGAGCCCAGCCCCTCTGAGCCGGACACCCCCCCGACCCCATCCCCCTCACAGCCCTGACCCCCAGCTCCGAGCCCATTATGTAATTGCAAATGTATACATACCATTAAAGCATTTAATGTTTTTAAATAATATATTTAGTGTATTTTCAAATTATTACAAATTAATTTTTGAATGTATTTCACTAGTTATTTTTTACATTTCCAAATACATGTTACTATAATATTGCAACTTTTTTTTTAATGGAAGGGGCCCCCGAAATTGCTTTGCCCCAGGCCCCCTGAATCCTCTGGGCGGCCCTGCCAGGATGTTGCATTAACTTCTGCTGTTGCTACAGAATCGGGTAACACAGCGGCACAAACATCATGGATACGAGTGAAATGTGTTTGTGGCTCCCCCTTAAGACTATGGGTTTGATTCTCCCCTGCCTCACACGCCGTGCCAACACTTACACTGGTACAAAGTGAGTGAAAAGTGCAAGTCAGATTTACCCACTTTGTACCAGTGTAAATGAAAACAAAAGTTGCAAAGCAGTAGAGAAACAGAGCCACTGGGCCAGATCTTCACCTTGTATAAATTGGTGTACCTCCTTTGACTTTAGATCCATCCCAATATCTAGAGAACTGAGATTGGAATTCTACAATCTTCCCTTAGAATGTAAAGCTCATCTAACATATGGGAACACTGGTGAAGGGTAAAAATCTCTAAGGAAACGGTCTTTTATTTTCCCCATCATGCTGAGGAGGCCCAGTCCGCACTATGGAACCTTTCCCTAAGGAACAGTGTTAGCTGATAAGAATGACCCAGGGAAATTTCTACAGTCTGAGCTATTGTAATTATTCTAGTGTCATGTAATTAAGAACAAGAAAAAAAAATGATGATATTGGTTGTATCACAGTGTACGTGTCTGTCAAACCAGCCATAATATTGCAAGTCTGATTTGGCCACATTCTCTATGTGCTGCAATGTTTCTAGTTCTCAAACAGCTGTGATAATAATGCATTAGCTAGAAAGTAATCCAATATAGTCAACGTCCTCTGTCCGGGAAAAAAACAAATATGATAACCGTGGTGAAAGGCAGAAAATAGAGTTCAAGGAGTCCACTCAGTGGTTAGTGCTTTGCACTTGCATTCAAGATATTGTCTTCTCAGAGGGGCTGGGAGCACTACAGAATGTGAACACAGTCCACGCAGGGAATATGCATCTCTTACCAGTGGCGTAGCCAGGTTCTAACATCAGGGGGAGCGAACACATAAAAAAAGGCACCACCCGACATACCAAATTACTAATTACATACTTTTAAATTCGTTATACATATTTATTTGTACTTAAAATAAAAACACAAGAATGATCCAGCCACGGAACGGTTTGCACAGCCGGCATTTTGCAGGAGAACTTTAGATTATACTTAGATATACTTTAGATTCTAGAAAGTAAATGACAGAATACAGTAGTTTATAATTGTCACAGGTTTAAAAAAAATACTGGCCATTTTTTCCAGTTACTAATTTCATTTTAAAATCAATCAATGAAATGCACTTTATTTATAACAGATCGTAATACTAAAGTCACCCAAAAGGCATGACAAATACAAGTTTTATGAGAATTGGTGAGCAAAGATCTCATAGCTCTTCGGGGTTGGACAAAGCAGTAATTTCCCTTAAAGTAGCTTTATTCATGGGGGGGGGGGGGGTTTAAACAAAAGACATCTATACGACACAGGTTGGCAGTCTAACATTTTTGAAACACTGAGTACTGAAAGTTAGGGTTTTTAACCAATTTAAGCTGTGTACACACACACCCAACCAACAAAAAACAAACCTCTTCCTGCTTTCCTATCACCAGTTCTGTTACTACAGGAATGAAATCTAGAGATCCCATAAAATAGCTAGTTCCACATTGTTCTTCAAACCTCAGATCAGTGAAATGCAGCTTTGTATTTGAGGTACTATATGACTGTAGTACATTTTGCACTGCCTGCATCTACACTGACATCAGGAGAGGAGAAGAGGACAAGACTGTCCCTAGCATATATGATTTTTTAAAAAAAGGCGAGACACACCCACCCACTATCAATGCAACAAGAAGGGAGAACAGTAGCTGGGGCCAAGAGAAGATGCAATGAAACCCTTTTTCAATGAAAACTTTCAGTTTTAGTTAACTGTGGAACTATTGCAGCCAGGGCCGGCGCTCCCATTAGGCGACCTAGGCGGTTGCCTAGGGCGCTGCTATTTTGGGGGCGCCTGCGCCCCCGCCGCCCATAGAAATTTGGGGGCGGGACCTTCCGCCGCCGCTGTTGGGGGCGGGATTTTGGGGGCGGGACCTTCCGCCGCCTAGGGCGCCGGCAAAGCTGGCGCCGCTACTGATTGCAGCTACTTTTATTTTACTTCTGCCTTCATAAAAAGCTACAGAGTTATAACAGATAATTACAAAGACTAAAGTACATGCTTTAATATAAGTAGGACCGGGCCACCCAAGATGAAAACTACACCATGGAAGAGTCCTACAACCAGATATTTGAGGCCAATCTCTTTATCAATGGAATCCTCAACCAAAATGTGAGGAAGGAGAAGAGTCCACCCTCTAACTTTTGACAATAATTCAAGGTCAGCCAGCCACCAAGAAGACCAGCACCATTCATATTGTGGTTTTGGATAAAACACCTGATCTTGCCTACATCATAGAAACCTTCCTCCTTCCAAGCCTACACCCCACTACACCCTTTAGCAATAAAGTAACCATTAAACAAGTTCTGAATCAGTAGTCTTTCTTCCCAATTTAGTTTTAACAAAAAAAGCTGCAACGTAAGTAGCTATAGGAGATAACAGTGCAACTACTAGGTATTGGTGGGGGGAAAGTGTGCTAGTAATGTCCTGGATATACTGGTCTGTTAAGTGTTGTTGCTTTTAATATGCTAATGCAAACACTGTAATAGAGTATTAATGTCCCAATGTACTGTAGCTTGTTTTAACTTACCGTAATACTAGAAGTGGTACATGTGAAGCTCTCTTAAAAGCTGACACTACAGCAGTGATATTCGCAAGCCAGCATGCGTAGGGCTGGGGGTGGGGAAGGGGAGTGCATCTAGGTATAAGTAACATCTCTCACACCAAACAGGAACTTTTCCACAGTTCATTGCAATTTGGAAGTGTGATTATTATACCTTGTCTTACAAACACCATACATATGCATAAGGTCAATAATTCCTCCCCCTCCCCCCATATATACAGAGTTGTGCTTCTGCATATAGTATCTATCTGAGATGAATATTGAGCTCCCAGCTCTTCAGGAAGCAGTAAAGAGTCAGCAGCCAAGCTACATGTTGAATCCTATTGCAAACAGTATGGGTGACGCATGAGGCATTCTGAAGCAAGAGGACATTACTGGAAAACTTTAAATAAGACACAGAAAGAATAAAGTTGTCCTAGGTTTTGTTTCTGTCGGATTTATTGTATTATGTATAGTAAGTGTTTAATATCAAAATCAGGTAGTAGGATTTACAATGTTATAACAAGAGATTATGCTATTACCATTATCCAGTCAACTTGCACATTACTGTTTTGAATTAGTGATAATTCACAGAGAGAGAAAGAAGAAAGCTGAATTTAGAGAACAATTANTACATATGCATAAGGTCAATAATTCCTCCCCCTCCCCCCATATATACAGAGTTGTGCTTCTGCATATAGTATCTATCTGAGATGAATATTGAGCTCCCAGCTCTTCAGGAAGCAGTAAAGAGTCAGCAGCCAAGCTACATGTTGAATCCTATTGCAAACAGTATGGGTGACGCATGAGGCATTCTGAAGCAAGAGGACATTACTGGAAAACTTTAAATAAGACACAGAAAGAATAAAGTTGTCCTAGGTTTTGTTTCTGTCGGATTTATTGTATTATGTATAGTAAGTGTTTAATATCAAAATCAGGTAGTAGGATTTACAATGTTATAACAAGAGATTATGCTATTACCATTATCCAGTCAACTTGCACATTACTGTTTTGAATTAGTGATAATTCACAGAGAGAGAAAGAAGAAAGCTGAATTTAGAGAACAATTATTAACTAGATTCCTGGTTATTCACCAGCCACTTTGCTCCAGTCCATAGCACAAAGCACCATAAACCCAGTAGAATCTGGCCAAGAGACTGTTCACCTCAAATTGGCATCTGCTACACTCCCCACTCCCCCCATTCCCAGTCACCACTATTCAGGAGATAGCTAAGTGAAAAGGTGACATGACTGAAGCATTTAGCAGGCAACTGAAAACTAGTATAGAGTACAGTAGCCCTGAGAACACTGCTTAATTCTGAGCACTGGGTCTGCAGCTAGTCAGCAGTGAGACAGAGGAGACATAACTGGCACCTTAAAGCACATTTACCCCTCCTTCCTTCACAAGCTGCACTAAGCACAGTTTCACAGCCCCGGGTGCAGCACTGAGGGAGGGTAAGTACCGGGGGGGGGGGGGGGGGGG
>QXTE01000057.1:7735424-7769701 GCA_003942145.1 Platysternon megacephalum | reverse complement strand
GGGGGGGGGGGGGCAATGTCTCTCAGCACCCTCGCTATACAAATTGTTCTAGCACTCTTGTGGCTGCTGTAATATTCTTATAACAGCATTTTCCCATTATTAAATACATAGAGAGAATAGCCATACATTTCTGTGCTAAAAGGCAGTATAGGTCAGTGGAGAACATTTAGATCCTGTTCCCAGTTCTGCCACTGACCTACTGTTTGACCATGGGCAAGTAACTTCCCCTCCTTTCCTTTCTTTATCTGACGTGTCTATTTAGACTATAACATGCAGGTCAGAGACTGTATCTTACTGTGGTTTTGTACAATGCCTAGCACAATGGGACACTAATCAAGGCTGGGGTTTCTAGGTGCTATCTTAATAGAAATAATGAATAATAACAAATGCATATTGTGACTGAATTTCAAACTGGTATCTTTATAGCTAAAAGGTTTCCCTTTACTACCCCAATCTTGCCATGAGAAGTATGTGCACCTTGGGATCTATATGGTTCTCACTGTAGGATTAGGGCCCAGTATTGCAACTCTCTAACTAAGGTTCTATTAAGACTCCTGTTTTTAACCTACTTGTTGAAAGACATATAACTTCATCCTTAAAATACACTCTGATTTAAAACATGTAATAGGCAAAATCTCCAAACCCATAGGTGCCTTCTAAATTTCTGTGCTATAAAAATGATGTAATGAGACAAGAATGTAGGATAATCATTAAGTTTTGTCCTCACATCAGTTATGCATTATATATAATTATGTATGGTAGAAAAAAATAAATACTTGCTTTCCAAAATCCAGGCATTTTGCTCAAAATGGGCATGACTAACCTAGTACTCTATTTTCACATATCGCTCCTTTGCCTCCTGGGTCTGCCGCTCTCTAAGCCCCCTCCGCTGAAGAGAGACCGCCCCCCTGCCCTTTTCCTTCCTTCTCCACCGGCACCAGCTGGGCTTCAGAGCCCCCTTCCCTGCCGCGCGGCCGCCTCGCTCTGCATGGGGCTGCCTGGGACCAACAGGGCTGCTGCTCCTCAGCCCCCCGCCGCGCTGGGGGGGGTGTGTGGTGCTGCCGCCCCTTCCCCTCCCAGCAGAGCCCACCCCAGCTTAGGGAGCCGCGGGCGGTCGCCTCCTCCTCCTCAGCCCCGGAGCGAGCAAGCCGGGCTGGGGATGGGGGAGGGCGGTGCGGAGCCCAGAGCCAACCGGCGGCCACACGCAAAGCCCAGTGCTGGCTGCCTGGAAAGGCGCCACTTTTAGAAAATGTGCTGGGGGAGAGCGGCTGCGCCCCCTGCTCCCCCCCTAGCTACGCTACTGTCTCTTACCACACTACAGCAACCCCTCTTTGATTAGGAGCATCACTCTCCCTTCAGCTAACAGAAGGGTGAGTGTGATGGGGACTTTAAGGTCAGGTAGGGGATTTAAAGCAACAAAAGTGTGTGTGCAACTTTTATATCAGAATAAATCTGAGGTCTCCCTTACAACTATTTTTCTCCTCTCCTAGATATCAGAGATATCTCCCACTCTTTTACATGTATTTATTTACAGGAATCAGTTACATTACAAACAACCTAAAGGGACCCTACCGTGCCTTTAAAAAATAAATAATTTTTTTTTGCACAGTGCTATGCAGCCATGGCACTACATAAATGTAAGCAAAGATTATAGACTAGCTCCTCAGCTGGTATAAACATTGTAAGCATTTTTTGCAACCCCACGCTCCCAAATAGAACTGTTCACATCACTCCATACAGGCCCAGCCTAAGGATTTGGGAGAGCGTTTGAGAGATAGTTCATTGGAATATACCTTAAGCTTAACCCACTTATTTTACATTAAAGAAAACCAAGGGGCAAGGGAGGCTTTTAGGTCACCCCCACCTTCTTTCTGTGGATGTGGCACCCAGCTGCTTGGTACATTCAGCTCCAGTGACTGGTTTGTTGTTTTTGAGAGTATCTTTGTGAGGATGAGGGCTAGAGCCTTACAGGAAGACGGGATCCATTTGGGAGAGCAGTGCTTTGAGACTGGTCAGGGAGTAAGGATGGCATTGAGCCTGTTGCAGGGAAGGGAAGAGAAGGTTCAGGCATTGGGGAGCATGCATGGTACTTGCAGGCTGAGCAGAAAGGAACGGAAGGCAGAGATGAACAGAAAATGATAGCCACCTAACCACACATGCTTCTAGTGGGGTGACTGAATGACCCAAATAATTTCCATACTCCCATTGAGCAGGAGCCTGGACATTTTGTATATGCAGTTTTTAATGGACCATGGAGTACAGCAAAAGAATCCCCAAATTTGATCTCTGACTTTCCCATCGGAGGTCACCAGTCCAATCATTTACAAAAATGGTATTAATTGCTTCTGGGAGGCAGCCACATTGGGCATGAAGCTCTCAATTGGAAAAATTGAGTTTATCTGAGGTCACCACTTGTATTTATTGGATTTTAATAAAGAGCCTTGGTCAAGGTGAATAAGAGCTGCGCAGGTACCGGCATTAGCAGCCATGTCCAACTAAGAGGTGGCCTGCTTGTCAACTAGTACTGTTTATTTATTGTACTCTGATATCTAGTTTCTTTCCAGTCACCACAGCTCATATTTCTTTAAAAAATAATTCCCCTTCTTGCTGTGACCTAGTTTCTAGACAACATATTATAAACTGAGCAATATATCAAAATCATATCAAAACCATAGCTATACTTTGTTGAATGGAGACATATCCATTGCATTTCAAATGAAAATAGTTTACTTTTTACACTTATTACATGATGTAAATGACAAGCTTGATGAGATGCTGTTATAGTGAATGGTTTAATCTAATTTGATTATCAGGCATCCTTATCTCATTACTAAAAAAACCCTGCTGGATAATGGCAACAGAAGCTCATTAACAATTCATCCTTTGCAAAAGAGTCAGGAACAGCTAAATTGCTAGCTGTCATCCACAGTATTGAATAACAGGGCTAAAGGACTGGTTACACTGGACCTGACCATTGATATATCAAGTCCCTGATCCTATCTCCACGATTTGCCTGATGCTTCTGAAGATTGGAAAAACTCACCACCACAACATCTAACTAATTGTACAATTCTGTACACATTGGGGGGGGAAAAAATACCTCCTTGTCTCTCAGTGTTTGGTTCATGCTCTGAAACATGAGCTCTGACCAATCCTGTTTTAAATATACAGAACACAGAGGCGCCGACTTTCTGATTTCCCTGAGGGTGCTTGACACCCCCCCCCGCCCTTTCCCCCAAGGCCCCACCCTGCCCCTTCCAACCCCTGCCCTACCACCGCCCCCACCCTGCCTCTTTCCGCCCCGTTCCACCCCCTCCCCTGAGCACACCCTGCCTTTGCTCTGGCTCTTCCTGCCCCTGCTCCTCCTCTCTCCCCCAGTGCCTTCTGCCCGCCACTGAATAGCTGATCAGCAGCAGGTGGGAGGCACTTGGGGGTGGGGGCACACGTGGGAAGAGGACCTGATTGGTGGGGCCTGCCAGTGGATGCTTAGCACTCACTATTTTTTTTCCGTGAGTGCTCCAACCCCGGAGCACCCCTGGAGTCGGCACCTATGGAACAACAGATCTAATTTTTGGTCATAAAATCATGCAGTCCTTCAAATATTCAGACACAGGATTTGTCCCTCTGATTTCCTTGCAACACTGAGTTCCTCAGACAGTGTATAAAGTTGTTTTCCTCCAAGTGTTCTAAAATGACCAGACATTAATTTAATCAAGTGGCTCACAAAAATAGACACCTTAGGGCTTGTCTAGTCATGGAGTTATTCCTGGTTAGAATTCAAGTGTGCACACGCTTATTCTGGAATAAGAGTGTCCACATATGGACTTATTAGCAATAAGTCTATGTGTAGACAAGCCCTTAGAAATGTTGGCGGTAGAGACACATTGATAGACATATGAAGGATTAAAAGAAGTGACTTGTTCAAAAGATCTGAAGTCCCAGCCTCCCTTTTTGTTAGTGCAATTAGCATTTGCAAACGTGCACCTCCATTTTTGCCCTTCGGACAATTTGCGTGAACAAATCAGAGTTCTTGCACTTTTGGTTGCCTGATTTGCATACATGATCATGTAGTTCAGAGGTAGGCAACCTATGGCACACGTGCCAAAGGCGGCACGCGAGCTGATTTTCAGTGTCACTCACACTATCCGGGGGACTCTTCATTTAAAATTAAATTAAAATGCAGTTTCTTTAACATTTTAAAAACCTTATTTACTTTACATACAACAATAGTTTAGTTATATATTATAAATTTATAGAAAGAGACCTTCTAAAAACGTTAATGTATGACTGGCACGCGAAACCTTAAATCAGAGTGAATAAATGAAGACTCGGCACACCACTTCTGAAAGGTTGCCGACCCCGGTGTAGTTAGATCTATACCCACAGTTCAGCTGCGGGTGCAAAGATAGAGATGTACATTCTGCACGTGCAAACTGCATCCACAAAAGGGAGGCTGTAATGTGACCCAATAGGGCTTTCTAGTTTCCTTACATTGGCTTCTATTCCATAGCACAGACACCAGTTTTAAAGTTGGCACTGCAGGCTCTGGCTATCTCCTCCTTGAGCCTCTGTCTGACAGATAACCACATTCTCACACACCCCTTTTAGGGATCCCATTGTTACAGCTTCAGTCGGATATTGTGCCTTTGCTGGGATGGGCTTTAGTGGGGATAGAGCTCTGGTCCCTTAGATATTGAGTCATTCTGACACCATTTAAAAACAAACAAACGCCTTTTTCCTAAACGTGCTTTTAATATGATCACCGTTGGCCACAGTATCTTTGTCATCATCTCTCTTCCACACCGTTTTTCCTGTTCTGATCCTCTCAATTTCTTTTATTCATTTGATATTTTATGAAGGTGGGGTTTTTGCACTGCATTTTATTGGGCTTGTAAATATTTTTGTGCAGTTTCCTGAGTACTTCTGGGGCAAGAACTGCTTTAGAAATAAAAATTGTATTATTCTCCTGTGATCACTTCATTACGCAAGCCATCATTTGGAATACTGAAGGGTAACAGTAATTATCTTTTCCATTTGGGGTGGAAAGGGCAATCTAGGTCTGGAAACCACTGGCAATTCAGAATTGTCTGGAGATTATTTTCCACCCCTTTTGATTTGCTAGAGAACTAATGAGTCCCTTTCTCTCACATGGAGGCAAGGGGCCCAATCCTCCCTTCTTTGTACAAGCAAGTCTCCCATTTAAATCTAGGGAAATCAATGTAAATTTAATGGAGTCAATACTCATGTGAGCAGGGGTTTGCATGATCAGGCCCTATGGACCATCTACACAACATACAAACTATGGATCTAATCTTGAAAAATCTCACATGATTAAAAGCTGGTAGTGCCTTAATGGACTTCACATATAGCACCCCTGATGTGCAGCCATCTTTTGGGTAGCCACTCACTGTGTATAATGGAGGATAGGGCTATGCTGGTTAAGCACACCCAGGCACACCCTACTGTTATGAAATGTTCCATAAAATCTTTAACATCCTGAACCAAGGGACTGAGCCAGAGCCCTTGTTAAGCTAATGGGAGTCTTTGTACTCACTCCATTGAGCTTTGGATCCAGCTCCAAGTGCTTGGTTTTCAAGGTCCCATCCAAAAAAAACTCTACACAGCAAACTGCAGGGAATTTAATTTACCTGCCTCAGTGTGATGAAGGGCTGAGCTGACCCAGCTAAGATTTAAAGCAATGCTTCCAGAGCCGTAAGGTAGGCATTTCAAACTTGGCACATTGACCAAACATGAGTAATCAGGATCTTATTTTTCCTTCCTCTTACTCCCATACTTCAAAAAGCTTGAGTGATTTTTCTATACCCAAAGGTCATGCTTGATTTTTATTAGAATTGGTTGAAATTTTAACTATATCAATTAAAAAAAGACACCAGAAATTATGCATTTTGTGAACTTTTAGGGGGCCACTTTTTGATCAGCTCCAAGTTTTAGTTATATACACTTATGAGAAACTCACAATTTTACATTCAAAAATATTTTGAGACTGAAAGATACTCTTTTTCTCCAGAAAACAAAAGGAAGTCAGATCTTTTTGATCATCTACTTTGCCAGGATATTCTATTCCATCTATTAAGATATCCTAAGGCTATTGTATTGCCAGCTTCACATGTCAGCTCTCCCCTCCTCTTCATGTCCACACAGGCACCCCAAGTAATTCAAAAAGGCTCAGCTTTGAAGAGTAACAAGACTGAGATTTGGATTTGTTTGGCAACTGAAAGGATCGTGCAAAATGATTTTCCCTCCCCCCCGCCCCCAAACATTTCTTGGCTCCTATCTATATCAGCACGTGACACACTGACTCACTGGGCATTCCTATCTACAGCTACAGTTCTGCTCCAAACCAAAAACCATGTTGTGCTCCTTATTTGTATAAGGAAATGTTCTATTCACTTTTCTAAGTGAGGGGGAAATAATTTCTATGGAAACAGGAAGATCCACATTTTTAAATTTACTTTCTTTGTCTACCTAGTGAGAGGGCAATATTACGCTTTAAAAGCACAGGTGTAAATGTTTTAATGCAGTTAAAGGAGCCATCTGTATCCCATACAAAAAAACCCCACTCTCCTAAGATACGTGCAGTAGAAGTGGGGGTTGTGACGGGTTGAACCCCCCCATCCAGGGTGCCACCTGATGTGCTGGGATCAGGGAAAGGCAGGGTGAGTCCAGGCTGAGACGGGGTCCAGTCTGTAAAGAGAAATAACTGGAACTCTAAGCAACAGAAACTCTGCAACTTGCCTAAAATATCAAGGTGAGAAATTACATTTTGTAACCTGTTTGAGTGTATTAAGGTTAGTTTGCGTGTTTTGTTTTATTTGCTCAGTAATCTGCTTTGTTCTGTTTGCTATCCCTTATAATCACTTAAAATTTACCTTTTGTAGTTAATAACTAATTTCTTGTTCATTTCAAAACCCAGTTTGTGCAATTCATATCTGGGGTGCGGGGCAAAAAGCTGTGCATCTCTCTCTCCACCTTAAGGGAGGGGGCGATTTTTATGAGCTTGCGTTGTGCAGATCTCTATACAGTGCAAGACAATATTAGTTTGGGTTTACACCCCAAAGGAGGTGTGCACATGAGTGCTGGATAAATCCCCGAGCTGAATCTTCCCACACAGCGCTGATTTCAGTCAGTGTCTGGGTGTGGCCTTACCTGTGTGTGCTAGAAGGCTTGAGGGCCTGGCACAGCTAGGACAGGGTGAGGAAACCCAGGCTGGTGGAATGGTCAGAATCAGTGGGACCCCAGCACATCAGGTGGCATCCCAGACAGGGGGTCCAACCTGTCATAGGTGTGTTGCCATCTTCACATAATTTTACAGTTCCAAATGCAACCAAGTGCCTTTCAAATATCTGAAAGTCAGAAATGCCAGAGCATGACTACACTCTTTAACCTGTTTGCAAATGGTGGTGTAGGAGAAAATTTAGGATCCAACATCTAGCCTACCATGTTGGATCTCTCTGTGCAGAAGTTGCAACACAGACCTTGAGCTCTGATTGCACTGGAAATTCATTGTGCACAGAGACCCAAACTTTGGTCCCACTGAAGTGAACAGTTAAATTTCCACTGATTTTATAAGCTCAAGGTTTGACCAAGAAAGTAGAAGAGTTGTTTCTGCCACACTATTAGAGAATACTTGTCTCCAGTGTATACTGATCATCACACACCTATGTCTACAACACTTGCTATTTTCCCAGGCTTGTTCCAAATTTTGTTGCCTTAAAAAAACCAAAAACCACTAGTCCAGTAGAGAAATGTTTCCTCTGTCTCCCTCTCAAATGTGTACAATACTTTTCCCTCCAAAAATTAACTTGGCCCAAGACCCAGGATGAGTGAGATTCAGTCCTGAGCCAGTGACAGTTTAAGACAGGGGTCTCAAACTCAAATGACCACGAGGGCCACATGAGGACTAGTGCATTGACCCGAGGGCCGCATCACTGACATGCCCCTCGCTGCCTCTGGCCCCGCCCTCACCCCTTCCATTAGGCCCCGCCCCTGCCCCACCTCTTCCCACCCCTGCCCCGCCCCATTCAAACCCCTTCCCGAAGTCCCCACCCAACGCTGCCCCCAGGGGGTGCAGGAGGTGTGCAGGGTGCGACGGGGGCTCAGGACAGGGAGTTGGGTGTGTGGGGTGCAAGAGGGTGAGGGGTGCGGCAGGGGGTCGGGGTGCAGGGTGCAGCAGGGGGCTCAGGGAAGGGCGTGCAGGAGGGGTGTCAGATGTGGCAGGGGGCTCAGGGCAGGGGGTTGGGGTGCAGGAGGGGTGTGGGATGTGGCAGGGGGCTCAGGGCAGGGGGTTAGGGTCCAGGAGGGCTGCGGGGTGCGGCAGGGGGCTCAGGCAAGGAGTTGGGGTGCAGGAGGGGTTCAGGGAGCGAGCTCCAGCCCGGCACCGCTTACCTAGAGCGGCTCCGGGGTGGCAGCAGCGCGCACCGGGGCCAGGGCAGGCTCCTTGCCTGCCCTGTCCCCCACGCTGCTCCCTTCCAGGAAGCAGCTGGAACCCTGTTCCTGCAGCCCCTGGGGGGGGGGGAGGGGCTCCGGGTTGCAGCCATGTGCTGCTCTTGCCACTCCTCCAGGTACCTCCCACGAAGCTCCCATTGGCCGCGGTTCCCTGTTCCTGGCCAATGGGGGCAGCGGGGGGCGGTGCCTGGAAGGAGGCAATGCAGGAGTCCTCTCCCTCCTTCCCCCTCCCCCCGGCCCGAAGGGGCTGTGCTGCCGGCTGCTTCAGAGAGCAGCGTGGGGCTCACAGCACCACAGGGACAATCCCGCGGGTAGGCAGAGGAGCGGGGGGAGGGGCGCGCGCGGGGAGCTTGTCGGGCCGGCCCGCGGGCCGCGTGTTTGAGACCCCTGGTTTAAGACATAAAAGGGTCACAATTTTTAGATTGTTACCATTCAGCCCTGAAGGGCTAGAAACAGGAAATTTTCTTTACCCAATGGAGCACAGAGCACTCACTTCTACCCCTAGAAGGGGCCCCAAGATGTCATGACTTTAGGTCAAGATTTTCAGAGTGATTGTCAATTTGGGTGGTTCAGGTTTTGAGTTCCAACTACAGCCACCTTAAAGGCGGCAGATTCTCAGGGCTTGTCTACACTTGAGATGCTGAAGCTGTGCCACTGTAGCGCTTCCGTGAAAGCATTACCTGCACCGATGGGGAAGGGCTTCTCTCATCGGCATAGGTACTCCACCTCCCTGAGAGAGGGTAGCTATGTCAACAGGAGAAGCCCTCCCATGGACATAGCGCTATCTTCACTGGGAGTGTTCCACACCCCTGAGCGATGTAGTTATGCCAACATAAGTTGCTAGTTTAGACCAAGCCTCAGAAAGTACTAAGGGTCCACTCTCTGAAAAAGCACACCCCTTTAGGGCATCTCCTGTTGGTCACCTAAAAAAAAAAAAAAGTCAGCATCAACGTTCCGCTTTTGTCTCAGTGCTAATATTTATTGCTGTGAACCCTCAAAAAAAAAAGTGTCAAGATAAACTGCTGTTTATTGTATTTTCTTTCAATGTTATGTTCAACAAGCTACACACAGCTGAATTGTTCGTAAATGATCCAAAGTCATACTAGTAACAAAGCCATTGATGTGGGCAATATTTTATGCACTGTTTAATTAATTAAAAAGCCTGCTTCTACAAATGTAGATGTTAGTACACAGACCAAATTAAAAACAGGTCTCAGGGATGCAGTTTAATAAACTGGATGTGAACTGAATATCATTTGTTCAAGGAGGAAGTAAGAGATAGATAAGCTAATATCCTGAGCCAGACGGCCTGTGGAAGAAGTGTATACTCTGATCTGAGAGTTAGAAGTTCTTAAACTGTAGATATTTTCTGTTGTCTGATAATAGTTGGTCACTGCTTGAACTGACAGGGCATTAGAGTTTTTATTTTTCTCATCAGCTGTTTTTCAGCCCCTTTACACCTTTGATAATAATTATCACATGCATAAAATTCCATAATGTAATAGGGCCAACTTCATTCCTGGCATAAGATTCTGATTTCAGGTACACTGGTCTAGACAAAGTGTTACACTGGTATAAACCTGGCTCGGGCCCCAAAAAGTAGCACCAGTGATGAATCTGACCTATGGAGTTTAGCATAAGTTAATTATGTTGCAGTTCAGTGAAGCTGGATTGTCACGAACCCCTATAGAAACCACAAACCTACACAGAAGCCTTAAGAGACTATCTTGACCTTTCCGCATTTAAAATGATCAACTTCACTATTGTAATAAACAGTCTGATTTTTAGAAGTACAGAGCTTCCACAACTCCCGCTGAAGTCAGTGGGAGCTGCCAGTCCTCAACTCTTCTGAAAATTCAAGCCCTTTTAATTTTTCAGAGGGAGAATAAATGTTGAATCAAATATTTATGGAAGTGTTTTGCTGGGGGCAAAATATGGATACTTTCCCCTTTATGAAATGATAATGCAAAGCATTTGTACTTTTCTTCCTGGAAACTTCTCAAATTACTAAATATCTGAAAACAAAGCTTAGTGGAAGAAAGTGATAGAACTATGACATATCAGCACATCTATAATAATGATAATGACCGCCTATGTAAAGCGCTCTGAGATCTACTGTTGATATCACATGGATTGATCCACTGGTTAGGGCACTGGCCTGGGTCTTCAGAGATTCACATTCAGTTCCCTGCTTTATGACAGACTTCCTATGTGACCTTGGGCAAATCACTTACCCATTTTATCAATGAGGAAGCTGAGGCACAAAGCGGGTATACCTGAGCAACCTTGCAAGGCCTTATATTCAACTTGATATCATTTCTCTGTTTGGATGTATGCCATACCTTTTGAATGCTGCATCTGATTACCTGAAAATTTTCAGGTAATGTTTAATGGGGGACACATGGAGCGCCAGGCAGAGCTAGAAACTTCAACCACTTCCAATTGTCTCTAGATCAGATAACCTATTGATGGTAGCCATTAACACCTTCAAGAACAACAATACCCCCCAAAAAGAAGGAAGGAAGGAAGGAGGAGGAGGGCAGGGGGAAGCAGGGAATGGAGTGGTTTTGGGGTGAGGAAAGTTAACTTTGACTGTAGCACTGGCAAGTAACCCTTGCAGAAATGCTGCTGAGCAACTAGAGGAGCCATTTGCTTTCCATCTCATGTTGCAATAGCTACAGCTTTATTACTGTGATGTTACAACCAGTTCTGGTCCTGGCGGAAGTCACCAGAGTCGGAGACCTCCTGGATTACGACCGGGGAGACTGGCTGGATCCCCTGACGCTCGCTCAGCACATGGGGCTCTCCAGGCCTTGTACTTCCCAGCGCATACTTCAGGAGGTGAGGGCCGCCTTGCCGCCCGCTGCTCGGGCTTACCTCGACCGGGTCCTGCGAGAGGGCGCGCCCCGCCCACCCTCCACCCCGGGCCCTCCGGACCTTTTCATCAGGCCCCTGCCCCGTGGACCCAACTGGCCCCCCCGCCCCTTCTCCGTGAGCCGGCTGTACGATCTGCAGCCGGTCCGTTTCCAGACCGCGCCGAGGAAACACCTATACACGCTCGTGCTCCACACCCTTCACCTTCTCACCCTCGTGTCCTGCCCCGACACAAAGTGGCGGGACCTCCTGCCACCTCAGGAGGGTGAGAAGCCCCGGTGGGCCAGCCTCTATTCCACCCTGGTCCCGAGGCCCGCCGGGGATGTCAGCTGGCAGCTCCTTCATGGGGCCGTGAGCACGGGCGTGTACTTGGCACGGTTTACCCCTGTCCCTGACACCTACCCCTTTTGCGGCGTGAGGGAGACCCTGGCGCACGTTTCCCTAGAGTGCGCCAGGTTGCAGCCCCTATACCAGCTCCTCACGAACCTACTGTTACATTTTTGGCTGCACTTTTCTCCTCACCTCCTTCTTTACGCACTCCCTATCCGTGGCCCCACGAAGTCACGGGACCTCCTGGTCAACTTCCTCCTGGCCCTAGCTAAAATGGCCATCTATGCAACCAGGGAGAGGAGGTTGGCCAATGGAGACTCCTGTGACTGTGGGGCCTGTTTCTGATCCTCTGTCTGTTCACGTATCCGGGCAGAGTTCCTCTGGGCGGCGTCCACTGGCTCCCTTGGCGCCTTTGAGGAGCAGTGGGCGCTGTCCGGGGTTCTCTGCTCGGTGTCCCCGTCAGGTTCCCTTCTTTTGACCCTTTGACCTCACTCCTGTTCCTGTTTTTCTTTAGTTGTCCCCCGGAATCATTTGGGTTCCCGGTCCTGTGGGTCCTCCCCTTAGGCTGGGGGGGGATCCTTTAGCAGTGGGTGGGCTCCGCCCGCCCACTTCCCGGAAACCCAATAGGTACAACCAGTTCTGCATTTTTCTGGTGAGATTCTATGCTGCAGTCAGAACAGCTGAAACCATGTCTCTCCTGTATGATGGGGGGGGGGGGGGAGAGGGGGGTAGGAGGGATCTATAAAAGGATATTTTCCAACATAGAAAAAAATAGTTAGCTGAATTCTGCCCATAGATACACATACAAAAAACTTCCAGTGAAGTCAGTGGGAATCTATGGGCCCACTTCTTCCCATACAACTCTAGCTTTTGACTGTAGCACTGGAAAGGCCTCATCAAAGGCTTAGATCCTGCCATCGGACCCGTGTGGGCAGACACTCATGTCCACATAAAGCCATATTGCGAGGAACAAAGCTCAATCCAGTCTGACTGCTCTGCAGAGCAGTGATCTGTGGCATGACCCATGCACTGCAGAAGTCTCTACTTGGTGACTAATTTCACTAGTAAATATCTAGTGAGTGCTTGCTTTATCAAGCAGCTGTTGTCTCAGAGGATGATCATTCATGGCTTGTCCTTGGCAGATGGCTACAACAGCTGCAGATCATCTGTAGTAAGACATGTCAGACAGCTAATGCCACTAAAGACCATTCATCAAAGCAACTAGCTTCAGTTTGTGAGCTCACTAGCATAGATGGCATTATATTAGTGTATTATTAATCATGATAAAATGGAACAGGTAATAAATAGTATTGCAGTCAGGGCCATCCCTAGAGGGGTGCGGGGCCTGGGACAAATCAGCCTGTATTGGCCCCCCATGGGGCAGGGGGCAGGCTGAGTCTCCCCCAGGGGCGCTGGTGGGGGGAGGGATGGGGCAGGGGGCACACTGGTGGGGGAAATGGGGCTCCAGCTGCTCCGTGGGGTGTGGGCCGAGGAGGCTTACCTGGAGCAAGGCACACCCACTGGTGGTCGGGGGTGCCCATCGGCCCTAGTTTGAGAACCACTGACGTAGAGTGTGGTTTGGATACTCCCCAGCCATTTGTACCAGTCAACAAGAATTTGGGGAGTCTCCAGACTGGCCTTTTCAAAGGTGTTTTCCAATTATGGTGCTAAGTACCCCAAGTTAATTCAAAAATGCCTTTGAAAAGGCAAGTCTGGAGACCCCAAATTTTTGTTGCTCTGAACGAATAGCTGTGGAATGTTCAGACCGGCCTTAATAAAAAAGTGTTAACTACCTAAAGCTAATTGGCAACCAATGACCCTGAAGTAAAACACTCCAATGAAGACAAGGCATTGGAAAGAATGGTGAGCCCAGTTTTTCTTGAGTACCTGTAGGGTTTATCTTAACTAGCTAACATGTTAAAACTGTACCTTGCCTTGTCTACACCAGGCTTCTAACATGTGTTAGCTATCATGTTTAAAGTATATCTTTCCCCCTAGCATTCTAACTACAGTGAGATAAAGAAAAATCCTGTATAGACTGAGTCAGAGCCCCAACCATAGAGGAGTTTCCTGTGTGCTTTGGGTCAGGGGGGAGTATGCAGCAGAACCTTGCTTCCCTCCTTGAGCACCTTCATCTCACACTCTAGTTCTAGTATATTTTGCAGCAGAGCCTTTTCTCATCTCTTTTTACTACAAAGGGGACCACGTGAACCACAGTATTTGCAGCTGTGACATTAGTAATCCAAAAAAAGACTTAAAAAGGGAGGAGAGGATTACATTTAAAAATAAGACAAGAGGATGAAGAATCATTTTAGTTTTCTATTTCATGTTGCCTTTTAAACAGGCTTGCTTATCCATTATTGGTACAATGCACAATTATTTTCTGTCTAAATGATCCAGCAGTGGATGTGCCGGATTGTTTATTTGCTTTCTGCAGATTTTTCATTACTAGAACAGCCATGTCCTGGTTACCATAGTAACTGCTCAGTGGTAAATTCCATCAACATACAAAGGTGGGGGGCAGGGATGAAAATTTTAAGAAGACTGAGTACAAAGAGCAAGAGAGCATCTTCTCTTTCTAAAAATGCACAAGACAAATTCAGGTTTACACCAGAGGAGGCAAATCAGAGCCCGTTCAATGGTAGAGCGGTGAAATTGCTAACCAGAAAATAAAATGAGCTTTCATGCTCTGTCAGGACTAACAGCTACATCTTGCAACAGCTTTCTGGTACATATTGCTGGACCTGAGGACTTGAACTTGTGGGGGTCGGGATTTGTGCCAGTGTAACTACGGCATTGTAAATTCCTAGTGTAGATGCACTGCATCAGTGTAACTGGTGACGTGGGCTTTGTCTTCACTAGGGGGGAAAAAAAAAAAGTGGGTTCTTACCACATATTACCATTTAACCACGTGGTAAAATCCTTGTGGACACAAGGCGGGTTGTAGTTTCCACATGTTAGCAGGGTGAGCCCTGGTCTACACTACAAACTTTTGTTGTTATGGAACAGCGTGGCACTCACCCCTGGCAAATGCCCCCTTTTGGCTGGGTATTTCTGCACTTCTCGGTTTATGGTGACTGCTTCTGGCAGTTTCTCTGCCTGTTTCTAGTGAACAGTCTGTACAGAACACAACTCAAACAGACCCCTTCTGGGGTATTAGTCCAACCAAGTCTTTAAGCAGTCCTGGCCATGGTAGGGGGATGAGCTCCCAGGACTGCCTCCCTGGGGATTCTTGGCCCACTCTGGTCTGTTTTGGCCCCAGCTGGGCCTCTTAACAGTTCAGATCCCCTTCTGGGAGGGTTTAATCACCATCTAATTGTAGGCCACTTCTCCAGTAGCCTACGGGGGGACCCAGGCCCACCCACTACTCCAGGTCCCAACCCAAGGACCCTAAGAATAACAGCCACATGCCACGATGTCCCTTTAACTAAACTGCTTTCAGTTCCACTTCCCTATGGCCCCAACCTTCACCAATGCTTCATCCTTACCTCAGGGATCTTCTATTTTCAGGCTCAGCAGCCAGCCTGGAGCCCTCTCTCACTCTCCCAGTCCCTGCTAGCAGGGGCAGATTAATAATTTTGCCGCCCCTAGGCCCGGAAATAATTGCCGCCCGTGGCCCCACCCCACCCCTTCCCCCAAATTCCCGCCCTAACTCCGCCCCCTCCGTGCCCCTATTGGATCCTTTCCCCAAATCCCCGCCCCAGCCCCGCCTCTTCCCCAGCACGCCGCGTTCCCCCTCCACCCCCCTCCCTCTCTGACCAGCGAAACAGCTGCGGAGAAGTTCCCCTGCTCCTGCTGCCTCCTCCGCGAGCGCGCCGCCGCTTCCTGTTTCTCTCCCCTCCCTGCCCAGCGAAACAGCTGTTTCGCGGCGCAAGCGCTGGGAGGGAGGGGAGAGAAACAGGAAGCGGCGGTGTGCTCGCGGAGGAGGCAGCTGGAGCAGGGGAACTTCTCCGGGGGTGCTCAAATTTGCCGCCCCTGCAAATTTGCCGCCCTAGGCCTAGGCCTTGTCAGCCTAGGCGATAATACGCCGCTGCCTGCTAGCACTGAGATGTCCATAGTGATACCATCTTTCAGTCCACAAGGAGCACCACATTCACTTCTCAAGCTCCAAGCAGCAATTGACTCTAGTATACGCTGCAGCTCCTTTTATACTAGCCTGAAACTCTCTGATCAATGAGCCCCTTGCAGTCACCCCTTCTGATTGGCTGCTTCCTGCAGTCTCTCTAGGTGGCTTGGAGGACTTAGCTCCACTGCGCCCTTCCTGGGATGGGTGTGGCAGGACTCTGAGGCCTCCAGCAGGGGGCCTCTGGCCCTAGTCCACCCTGTCACATGGTATAAGTACGTCACTCAGGAGTGTGGAAAATCCATCCATCCACGCAGTTATACCAACCTCACAGTATAAACAGCACTTTAAGTGTAGAGAAGCTTTCAGGTAAATGCAAGTCTCCCCCAGAGTTTACCTTGACATGTGTAAAAACTACATACCGCCTTGTCTTCACTAGAAATTTTCCTTTGTGTTGGCTAAAGAGGTAAGAATACATCTTTTTCCTAGTGTGGATGGACCTTTGAATTGAGGTATCTTATCCCATTTTAAAACCAGGATAAATTAAACTGGTGCAAGTCACTTTTTACAGCAGCGCAGCATGTCTGCAATTCAGATTTGCACTGGTGCAACTACATTGCTAATTTCACCAGTAAAAAAAAATCCATAGTATAGACAAACTTTCTGATGCAAGCCCACAATGTATTGATATCTATCCAGAGTCACATTAATGTTGACCTATCACTTCATGTTTATTTCAGTTTGAGGCATTTCAAGAGGATTTTTTTTTAAAAGATGACACTGTGAAGAGAGAGAGAAAAGATGGTTTTATTGTATATTCAAATACTGGATTGGGAATTAGGAGATCTCCAAATTCCTGATTCTACCACTTTTTTCCTGTGCAATCTTGAGTATGTTACTTAACATCCCTGCCTCAGTTTCCCAATCTGATGGGGGACTGTATGCTGGGAAGCAGTGACTCTGAAAAAGATGTGGGGGTCATGCTGGATAATCAACTGAACATGAGCAACCAGAGCTATACTGTGGCCAAAAGAGCTAATGTGATCCTTGAATGAGCATGAAGTAGGTGTATAATGTTGTCTACCACTAGGAATTGAAGACAGGCTCTCAGATACCACCTCCATACCTTATAAAAACCTACATAAATAGAAATAGGCAGAAAGATGTTCATGCCAGATGAAGATACATTTTTTTGTTCTGGGGATTGGGTTATTAGCATTCTGATGCTCTTGGTACAATAGTCTAATTTACCTATTGTACAATTATTAAATAATCTCAATTGTCTAAGTCAATGTAGGTAGCTCATAACCTCAGACAGTAGGTTAAGCCAGGGGTTCTCAAACTGGGGGTCATGACACATCAGGGGATGCGAGGTTATTATGTGCGGGTCACGGGCTGTCAGCCCTGCATATGGCGGGTCTGCGGCTCTAAAGAAAGGGCGCCAGAACAGAAGTTCGCCCGGGGCGCCATTTCCCCTAAGGCTGGCCCTGGGACTGAGACAACATTAGAGGGCTTGATTGTTCAGCAGCTGAAGAGATGCATTAAACCGTAGCCAAGTCAAAACACTGAGATTGGGGAAAAAAAGTAATTTATAATTTAATAGTCAGACACGCAGGCAGGGGTGGCACTGGGAGAGGCTTTCAGGGGCAATAGCCACCCCAAATTTTGCCTTAGACCCCCCCCCACACCCTTTGTAGCCACATCTCCCAGAACAGAGGTCAAACATTAAGCAGAAGTAAGGGTGGCATGGTATGGCATTGCCACCCTTACTTCTGCAATTCTCCAATGCTGCTGGTGGTGGCACTGCCTACAGATCTGGGCGCCCGGCCAGCAGCCACTGCTCTCTGGCTGCCCAGCTCTGAAGGCAGTGCCTGCCCTCAGCAGCAGTGCAGAAGTAAGAGTGACAATGGGGCACTAAGTCTGGTGTGAACAGAGATATTGACAACATTTCTTCGTGCCCCCCCCCCCCCCCCCAGTATTAAACAGGAGCTATTTAAAAAATCTTTTCTGCATATAACAATTTGATAAAAATGTGTTTTAGTCAATGTAAAAGCAGTGAGAAAAGGTAAATTCATTTTAAACAATAGGGTTGTAAATTTAGCATTTAAAATAGTGGCAAATATAAAAAATGTGTTTTTAATTTATAACAGGGGTTTCACTCACAGGCTTGCTGTGTGAAAGGGGTCGCCAATATAAAAAGTTTGAGAACATTTTTTTTCTGTCTGCATGTTTTATCCTCACTAGATAAGAAATAAGTTGTGTGGTTACAGAGGAGATAAGGTTTAGCTTTCCTCTACTAAGACTCTGGGAACTCAGTCATATGTAGGCTTGGCAAAAATCAATTTTATATATTGCAACAGATAATACTGATGTTTATCTTTGAGCATTTTTTTTATTTTTAACAATTAAAGCTTTCATAGTTGTGCAAAGTTATGGGCTTTAAACTTTTATTTTTATCTATTTAGATTTTCACAGTTGTAGGAAATTATGGGGTGTAGGCAATGAGGTGGGATCAGACAATTATTTAATTACAGAAGATGTTGAGATTCAAAAGGTTAAAGCTCTATAACCCATTAAGATACTAACTGTCGACATCAGATATCAAAGCATACAAAGTAAATATCCTTAAATCAAACTCTGAGTTCTCAAAACTGCATTTGTCTATCTGTAAATGGATCAATTATCAATGGAAATATTGTTTCATTGGTTTGTGTGTATGTACAGTGAAATTGATGTGTACAGACATTTTACTAATAAAAATCTATTCCTTCCAAGCCTACTCAGATGATAGTAAGATCAATATGTTTTTCTGAAGCTCATTAGTTTGGGTAACATGTTTTTTCAGGCACAGGTACAGAAATACAGAGAAGAAACAAATTACAAATTCTAAAATATATATGCCTGCTTCACAACACATCACGCTGTAAATCTGAAATATCTTACTGATTGCTGATAAAGATGCTTGAAAATTTTAGAATTTTGTGAAAAGTGGCCTTTTATTGAAATACAAATTTTTGTGCAGATTTTTTTAGCTTTGTTTTTCTGATACTCTTGATAAAAAATAAAAAGATAATTTTAATAGTTAATATTCTGCTTTGCATTTTTCAGTGTATTGTTTATTCTCCCCTTCCTACCCATCTTTCTTCCCCATTTCTTTTCAACCCTCCCCCTGCTCCTCCCTACACACACACACACACACACACACACACCTTTCTCAGTGATAAAATGGGGTGGGGGGGGAAGTGCAGGGGAAAAGGAGAAAAAATTGAAAAAATTGGAAACGTTCAAAACCAAAAATTTGATTAAAAAGTTCATGAAAAGGTTTAAAGAAACAAAAAATTGTCTGTTTACAAAACCTGTAGAGTAAAAATGTCTTCAAAATGTTATGCTATTTAAAAAAAAAATCAGCTAGCTCTAATGACTGTCCTATGCCAGATTCCTATAAGTGCTACTTCCAGTATTTTAAAGCACTGCCAAGAAATCTGAACACAAATTTCGTTATTCCCTATTTTTAGAACATTCTAAGTCCCATGCATTTGAAAGTCATTGCTAGGGAAGGCATATATATATTCTATTAAGGCTCCATCCAGGCTAGAAAAAAAATGTCTTTTTAATTATTATAATTATTTATTATTTGTATTACCATAGCACCTAGGAGTCCTAGTCATGGACCAGTACCTCATTGTGCTAGGCACAGTGCAAACAGAACAAAAAGGCAGTCCCTGCTCCAAAGAATTTATAATCTGAGGCCTGGCCTATACCTGAGTTAGGTCGACATAGCTTCAGCACCCATAGATGTGAAAATTCACCCCCCTGAGCACTGCAGTTAAACTGATCTAACCCCCATATAGGTGCATCTGGCTCAATGGAAGAATTCTTCCATCCTGCCACTCAGGGAGGTAGATTACCTACAGTGATGGAAAAACCCCTTCCCTCATTGTAGGAAGATTCTACATTATGGCGCTACAGCAGCATAACTACAGCACTGTGACTGTAGCGCCTGTACTGTGGACATGGCCAAGTATAGGAGAAGAGACCTCAGATGGATACAGACAGACAGATCAGGGAAGACAAAGACATAATGAGACAACATTGGTCAGCATGACAGGCAGTGGACTCAGCACACCAGCAGCCTAACGGTTGTTAAGGGGTTTGTAGGCATCATAGAAAAAGGAGAGTTTTAAGATGGGTTTTAAAGCGTATGAGTTAGCTTTGTGGATGTTTACAGGGAACTCCTCCCACGTGTGAGGGGCAGCATGGGAGAAAGTACGAAGGTGCTTGTTTTAAAATTTAACAGGTGGGCAGCCTGTTCGCTAACATGTGGTAGTTTATAACTACTACTGCCTTGTCCCCACTAGGATTTAACCATGTGCTAGCTAACACTTATCAAATCCTGATTTTACAGAGATGATTTTTACCTTTTCTTTTTAATAAAATCCTTCTTTCAAGAACCTGACTGATTTTTCCATTGTCCAAAGACCCAGGGGTTTGGGTCTTTGATCACTTTGTAACCAATTGGTTAGGATATTATTCTCAAGCCTCCCCAAGAAAGGGGGTGTAAGGGCTTGGGGGATATTTTGGGGGAAGAGGAACTCCAAGTGGTCCTTTCCCTGTTTCTTGTTAAATCACTTGGTGGTGGCAGCGTACCAGGTTTTAACCTAAGCTGGTAGAAATAAGCTTAGGGGGCTTTCATGCAGGTCCCCAATTCTGTACCCTAGAGTTCAGAGTGGGGAAGGAACCCTGACAGACCCCTTTTGTGACATAGGCAGCTTTCCTTACATTGCACATCCAATACAAACCATTACATTCAAAGAGTACCAAATCATTAGTACTTAAGACATTAGTATTTGAGCACTTAAAGCCTGATATGCATCTTTTGAAAGGGAATACATCCTTGCCATGCTTGAGATATAACCCACTGAGCAGTTGTTCACATTTGTCATCATTCATCCTATGGTGTAGATTTAAATCACATTTGTAAATCTAGGTCAAAACAGCTCCCAGGAAGGACTGGGTGTTTATCAGTGAGTGAAAACAAAATAAGACAGCTGATCTGTGTAAAAGAAAATATTATATTGCTTCCTCCTGATGTGCAAAGTCAGCAACTCATGAAGACAGTGTGACGGGTTGGGTCACAGAAACCCCCTTGGGACTGCCACCTGATGTGCTGAGACTACTTCTGAGCCCATTTTCCCTGCCAGCTTAGGACTTCAGTACCCTGTCTTGTTGAGCCAGACATGCTAGCCTGCTGCAAACACAGACCCAGGTCTGAACCACGTCCCCCAAAACCTGCAGACGTAACTGAAAATGGCTTAAGAAGTGCTCTTGTCTCTAGCACCAAGATACCCAGTTCCCAATGGGATCCAATTCCCAAATAAATCCGTTTTACTCTGTATAAAGCTTATACAGGGTAAACTCATAAATTGTCCGCCCTCTATAACACAGATAGAGAGATATGCACAGCTGTTTGCTCCGCCAGGTATTAGTCACTAACTCTGGGTTCAATAATAAGCAAAAGTGATTTTATTATGTATAAAAAGTAGGATTTAAGTGGTTCCAAGTAATAATAGACAGAACAAAGTAAGTTACCAAGCAAAATAAAACAAAAACACGCAAGTCTAAGTCTAATACAGTAAGAAACTGAATGCAGGTAAATCTTACCCTCAGAGATGTTCCAATAAGCTTCTTTCACAAACTAGACTCCTTCCTAGTCTGGGTCCAGCAATCACTCACACCCCCGTAGTTACTGTCCTTTGTTCCAGTTTCTTTCATGCATCTCTTTGGGGTGGAGAGGCCATCTCTTAAGCCAGCTGAAGACAAAATGGAGGGGGTTCCTGGGCCTTTTATATTCTCTCTCTTGTGGGCCGAAACCCCTTTGTTCTCCTGTGCAAAATCACAGCAACAAGATGGAGTTTGTAGCCACCTGGGAAAGTCACATGTCTATGAATGATTCAGCTTTTTGCAGACTGCTGCCATTGTTTACATGTTAGTTTGAACGTTTCCAGGAAAGCTCAGATGTGGATTGGCGTCTCCCAAAGTCCATTGTCAGTTAAGTGTTTCTTGATTGGGCACTTACTGAGAATAGTCCTTTCTCAAGAAGCTGACCAAATGCTTCACTGAGGCTACTTAGCATCAAACACATTGAGATACAAGTACACAGCCAATATTCATAACTTCAAATACAAAAATGATACACACGTACAGATGGCATAATCATAACCAGCAAATTACAACCTTTCCATAGACACCCCACTTGACCTCCTCTGCACAATACCTGGTGCAACCATAGGACCCTGGTTGCAACAATGATCTGTATGGTCACAGTTCATGTCAATAACGTCACAGACAGAACAGGGAAGGAGTAGTGGCATCTTTGTCTAGTGTGCCCTAATGAAAGAGGGTTGTTGTAGTTTGCTCACCATAAGCCAAAATTCTGCACTCTCTGTTACACTGGCACAACCCTATTGCATGAGTGCAACAGAGAGAGCAGAAGTTGGCTAGCTCAGAATATTTTGAGCCACTGAACAAAGTTGTGATCAAATCCAAAACCTTTTCATGTTTTCTACTGTGCTTTATGGTAACAATAGGGAGGACAGATGTGGAGACAGTAATTTCTAGAACTACACAAAATAAATTGTTCTAGTGATCCAGAAAGTTTGTTTGCTCCTTTTGAATTAACAAAGCTAGCTATATGCATTTGTAAACTATTACTGTAGTATCAAGTTGTGGTCTAGTAAGGTACCTGACTGGTGTTATCCAATTGCATATAAAATTCAGAAGGCATCCATCTTCCTTTGACGCAATTAAGGAATCATAATTTTGATGCCTAATCTGTGAATTAATTTCTCATTGTCTCCCCTTTCCCTCATTCACTTGGAGTTGCGATAGATTCTCAAATGTATCAATCAGTATAAAATCCTGAATCTGGCTCTGTCAATCTCAGTCCTCCCAAAGGTAATAAGCCCATCTTTTCTGTCTATCAGAGGCACAGAACTGCTTTGCAATTCCCTCTTGACTCACTGAGCTATATATTTCTCTGCCTTGTTGCTTAGTTCACAAAAATTCTGTCTGGCTCTATGGAAAATAAAGTGTGTTTTCCAAGTCAACATTTCAGACAGCTTAAGTCAAGGCATGGCAAATTCATTAGGTACTGCTATAGTACCTGTTCTTCTGTGCCCCTACTGTAGTCCATGTACTTCTTTCACAAACATGTGTTTATATTCATTAGCAACCAGCCTTTTCTCTTTTTAGTTGCATAACTAATGGCCCACGCCCATCCGCCGCTCACAGCCTTCATCCATCATCATTTCCCAGATCGTTGAGCATGAGGGAGCAAATCTCATTCTGTTTACTATTTCTAGAATCTTTTACAGCACGGAAGAGACTAGTTCAGAGTCTTTAAGTGCCTGGCTTCTGTCCATGTTTTCTCTTTCACTTGATTAGTGTGAAGCCCAGCTACCATCACTGGTGCATGGCCCAGCACCAGGGTCTTACAATTACTTTCCATCTGCATTTCAATAGTGACATAGTGAAAGAAGATAAATGGTTAACTCTGGAAACGGAATTATTTATGCACAGGACAATTACAGTATAGGCAATAACGGTGCAAATGCCCTCAGAATGCCCCACCAGTGGACTACCTACAAAGGAGCACCTCTATGCCCTTCCTCCTGGAACTACCAAATTCACTCCATAGCCTCACTGAGGATATTGCCAATAAGGATTTTATTTTGTGCCCATTCTCATGGTGGTTTGTGTGCAAAATGTGGAGACTTGTCCAGTAAACAATGATCTGAAACCACCAACCTATTTTACAGAGGCCTCTAAAGAGCTATCCAAAGAAAATGCCTTTAGGTCTCTACTGACCTGAGTCAGATTCAAACTAGAAGCGGAATCAAAACTCTTAACCTATCATCAGTCTCAAGCCATCTAGACTGAATATTTCTAGAAATATATCTATAAGTTTCATCTTTTCATTCGGAAACCCAAAACCATGTTAATTCTTAATATTCATCAAGGTCATGCCAATATTCTCTCTTTTGAGCTCTAGAACCATTACATTCTCCAAACCAAACTAACCATGATTAGTCCTTTATACATTTGAAGCATTGCCGAGTTCACTGTCACTTTAGGTGTAGTTGAGGAAGCTTCTGATGTAATATTAAAGTTCATATTCCCTGTTACTGTACCAGCAAATAGTTGGGAACATTAGGTAGAAGAACAAGCAAAGCCTACACATAATAAACAAGAGTTATGATGGTTACATAAAAACAAAATAATAACAAGTGACCAACCCCAGGAACGTTTAAGAAGAGCTTACTCTCATTTTAAGACTTGTGCTTTCTTAAGTACTTACTGTACGTAATAAAATAAATACCCTCTGATTAGTGCTCTATAAATACAAGGTATGGATCAAACAAAAACCCACCCAGAAATATCTGAAAAAAACAAAAATGATATGGAACTAACATGATGCTTGCAAACCATCATGGTATTCATATTATATCCCTCCCCTGTCAAAGCCTTTATTTGTCTCATCTATTTAGATTGCTAACTCTTCTGGGCAGAGACTGTCTCCCACTGTGTTTGTACAGTTCCCAGCACAATGAGGCCCTGATCAAAGTTGCGGTCTCTAGGTGCTACTGGAATACAATTAATAAATAATAATGAAATAATGTGTGTAAGAGCCATTTATACCCATTCTAAGGCCGCTTTACAGTGCCAGAGCAGCATTTAGGGGCCTTAGTGTAAGTGAAAATCACGCCCTCAGCATTGAAGCAAGTCCTGGATATTTCCAAACATTAACAGGAAAAAGTCACAGAATCTTTAATCATATTATCAACCACTTCCCTCCCAAAAAACTCACCATCAAAAACTAGCCATAAGCATTTTTCATCTGAGAAATACTGAAATGGAGTTTGAGGTGAGAGGCACATACAGCATTAATTTAAATGACGTTCAGAACATTATACATTGGCTGTGGGCTAAGTTCCCTCTAAGCTGCATGGCCGCGCAGCAGGCTATCAAAGGCCGTGCAGACGCGCAGCGGGGAGAGGTGCTTCTCCCCCGGCCCCAGAGCTGCAATGGACTAGTATCGCAGTTTATTTCTGAAATCTTTAATCTGGGAGGTCCACTATATCTATTTAAACCTTTATCCATAAACCAACAAAATTAAAAACCCCAGTCACACCAATCCTGCTGGGATGTTAACCATTTATGTTAAACAGTCTGATCTGACCCTTGGACATTGCCAATGTGAAGAAACACAAATACACCTTCAAAGTGACTAAGATGAGTGATCACATCACATAGAGGAAATTAGGGTTACCATACGTCTGGGTTTTCCCAGACATGACCTCTGTTTAGGTCCTCCGATCTCCATGCTGCTGCATTTTTGAAATAAGAACAAATGTCTGTGATTTTGAGCTGGGTGGTCAGAGAGCGGTGGGTGCTGGCCGGCCACCTCTGAAGGCAGCACTGCCGCCAGCAGCAGTGCAGAAGTAAGGGTGGTGTGGTATGGTATTGTCACCCTTACTTCTGAGCTGCTGCTGGTGGCGGCGCTGCCTTCAGAACTGAGCAGCAGGAGAGCTGTACCCATCCTCCCCGCTCTTACTTCCTCTCCCCCCAACAGTGTCTTCTATTTGGGAACTTGAAATATGATAACCCTATAGAGGATATCCTCTGAACTCTCCTCCTTCTGTACTCACAATCCTTTCCTTTTCTCCTCCATCCCCCAGCTGCCAAGTCAGTCTCTTTTTCACTTTCTTCTCTATATCTGAAGAATAAAGCCTGGAACACTGAATTTAGAATATGACATCATTCACCAACTTTCTTGAAGTTAAGGCCTGTTAGACAAAAAAAGCTGAACTCCAAATTTGTGAAGTTCCTCTCTAATATACAGTATGTTTTTATTTTGACACTATGGCCTCTGTTCCTATGGCCTAATTTTTTGTTCCTGGGGCTATATAAAAATGGAGGGTGGGTTTCAAAATAAGTGTGTCTTCTATTACATTTAATTACTTCTGCCTGCGGCTGGCATGGTAAAGGTGCAGCTACTAACAAGAGGCAATGACTAATTGAGGGTGGTCCTTAAACTCAGCTTTACCGTATGTAAATTAGACCAGTTATTTGGAGACCACCAGCACGTTGGTGGAATTTTAACGGGTTATGACATGGCTCTAAAAAAAGAGGGCTCAATCCTGCAGAGTGCTGAGCCCCCTTGTAAGGCACCCTTAACTGCCACTGGAGTTGAGGGAGCTCAGCGTGTTACAGGCCTGATACATACCCTGTAGCTGTAGCAAGGTACTGAGCATAGTAAGGCTGTGTCATTACCATGAAACAGCTGCCCAGGGAGGTGCAAAGGAAGTCTTAACCTGGTCCATGAAGATTCGAGCAGATACCGTGAAAGCCTTTGGAACTGAATCCTGCATTTACTGCAGTTCACTTGCATACACTCACACACTCACCTATTGTTTGTGACATATTTATTAAAGATGATTTTAATGGATTGGCCACAAATTATTTTGAGTCAATCAGCTGGTATCCACTGCAATATCTTTTAGGAGAGCCTGGGGATTATCTAATGGCAACAGTGGGTTTTCACTAAAGGGAATTAAGCAACTGTATCTCCATATTGTGAGATGGAGACCTAACCCCCTGTACTGCCTGTCAGCAACATCTGTACACAGGATACTTCACAGCATGTTGCACACAGTGGAGGTTTGATTCATTTCCTTTTTTTAAAAGGCACACTTAGTATTTATAAAAGGTGCTGGAGTGACCAACCTGGAAACTTCAATCCTCTCTCTCTCTCTCTCTCACACACACACACACACACACACACACACACATGCACACACACACACACACACCAGCAATGGCTGTCTTAGTGCCTCAACCAACTGTTCTCAGCCCTGTTCCAGAGCGACCATTTATGGCAGCAAAGCAGTAATTGAAGGTCTGCCTACACATAAACCGCTACAATGGCACAGCTGCACTGCTGTAGTGCTTCAGTGTAGACACTACCTACGCCGATGGGAGGGGTGCTCCTATCACAGCAGGTAACCTACCTCCCTGAGAGATGGTAGTTAGGTCAATGGAAGAATTCTTCTATCAATCTAGCAGTGTCTACAACGGGGATAGGTCGGCATAGCTATGATTCTCAGGGGGGTGAGAAACGGAGCTATACCAATGTAAATTCCTAGTGTCGACCTCAAACTCAAGGACTATTCAGAGTTCTTGGTCTCCCTACGGTTTGCAATGTGGGTTCTTGTCTTGTTAGAGCTGGATTGGAACCATCAGCTCATTTCACTTATGCCACTGAATACCCATCAGACAGTAGAACTTCAGGCCACTGCTGAGCTAATAAGATTTCAATGGGCACCTTAGAGCATGTATACACTGCAAGTGAAGGTGCTATTGTAGCCAGATAGGTATACCAATGCCAGCTTTCATCTAACTAATATAGGTAACAATAGCAGTATAGACACGCTGGCACAGACTTCAGCATGGGCTAGCAACCCAAGTACATACCCAGGCTCCGTGGCGTGCTTGCACTCAGGCTATGCTACAATCACAACTTCACTTGCAGTGTAGACATACTAAGGTGCCTGCTGAAATCTCAGCAGCTCAGTAATGATCTACGGTTCTCCTGTCTGATGGGTTTTCAATGGCATTAGGGAAATGAGCTGATGGTTCAAGTCCAGCTCTAACAAGACAAAAAGGGAATGAGCTCAAGCCCACCTGAACCCCTAGGCTTGAGCTTGGGTGGCTCACCTGAGCCTCCACTGGAGCGGTAATGTCCTTAAAGCTATTTTTAGTGCACCAGCTTGAGCCGCACTAGCACAAGTCTGTCTACCCAGGCTGGGAGGCTGGCACTCCTCTGCAGTGTAACCAGACCCTTAAAGATGAAGGAATCTCCTTTACCAATCCTCACCTGAGTCAGGTCCCTCAAGGATTTCTACAGTAGTAGCTTGTGCAAAAGGAATGACCATCTCAATTTAGTAGCTGGCTTTCCATCCAGCAAGTCCTATTTTACAGTTTGAGAGACTTGATCCATCTATAAAATGGGGAAAATAGTAATTCCCTACCTCACAGGGATGTTGTAAGGACAAATACATTAAGGATTATGAGGTGCTCTGATACTATGATAATGAGGATTCTGGGGCTATCAGACAGACAGATAGATCAGTGCGGTTTTGTTCAGAGACTCAAAAACCGCCAACCCACACATAATTATATGATAAGTATTTCCATTTAGTTCACAAGACCTCACAATTACCATAAGCTTTTAGCTGAATGTGATTTCCGTCACTGTTACGCACGGATACTTATGTGTAATACCATCTTGGTATATTTCTTCCCTTTGTGTAAATCCCCAAATGCATGTCTTAGCTGAAATTGTTTATGACAAGAACGATTATACAAATGTTAGGCTTAAATAAAAATGTAGCATAAATAACAGTTGGGGTTCGAGTCCCCAACACAAACAAGAGACAATTGTTCTACTGCACTGAAGATCTGAACACTCAATGTGCAGTCAAGCTTTGGAACAACACATCTGTCTGCAAATATTTCCATTAGAAAGCCATTAAACTGATGAAAGAAACTTGGGGCTGACCAATAACAATATCTGAGTAATCTGGGGGTGGCGGGAAGGGAAGATTATACTTCATCACTAATACTTACATTAAAAAAGAAAAATGATCATGAGGATTATAGGTAGGTATGTAACACAGGAGTAAACATTTATCTTAGGAATTAGAAAATAGAATTTTAAAAAAATCTGCTGTTGCTCTACAAACTATTGCCGTTATAAATGAGAAATGAGAAATCAGGAATCATAATGAAAGACTGGACGGCAGGAGACATTTAAACATGCTGCTTATAATAATAATAATAAAAGGGTTAGTGGACAATATATGGTGCTGAATGGCCTTCTTCTCTTTCCTTACTTCCTTAAGATTTTTGACAATATTCAAATGTCAGCTTGTTTAATAACTTGTGGGGAAATTACTTCAAATTCCCAAGAAATGAGTCCTTAGTTCCTGATCCAACCACTAGACTATACTGTATACTGTTTTATTCTTCTCATGGCAGTAACTGTTTAGCCCACTATTTTTGCACAGTGTTCCAAAGTAATAGGCATAAAGAAACAGTTATTCCAAAAGAGACTCACCCCCCCCCCCCAAAATAAAGAAAAAAAAAGAAATCAGGAGAATGGGATTTTAGAACTGTATCAATAGTCAACTATTTAAGTAGCATTAAAACAAATCTGAGCAAAGACTTAGGAACAAGAGACCACCTGGACTTAAGGCCCTGATTTAAAGCACTTCAGCATGTGCTTGAAATCCTGGCCCCACTAAAGTCAACAGCAAAATTCTCCCTGACTTCATTGGGGCCAGGATTTCACCAAAGGTTTTTATTTAATTTAATATGAAAATGAAGAACAGAAGAGTATAATATACCTTGTGTATATTCAAATTTTAATATGCCCCATAATTTTCATTTTTCAACATACTGTCAGTCCAATCATTCACAACTCAAATACTCTGCAGAAGTTGTTGGGGGAAGCCGGAACCTAGGTAGCTAGGCAAAGGACAGCGAGGCTTTAGACACCCAAGAACATATGGGAGGTGATTTAGAATTATGGAAGGAGTTTAGGGATAAAAGCATTGCCTGGATGTTCCTGCTAAAACCAGAAGTTAACGAACAGCGCTGAAAAATACATTTTCATCATTAGGCTTCAGAATACACACCCCCACAGAAAAGAATGGGAGCAGCAGACCCATCTGCAGAGGTATTTCCAGGCTTTCTGCAGACACCACTACATTGGATACACTTGGAAGGTTTTCTTCACAATATAAAAGCTGGAAATGTCAATTTGTTTTTGTTTTTTTAAAAGAAAAGTATTGATTTAGGAGCAGAATTGTGCAATAAAGGGAGGATTCCAGGGTTGTGGAATACATGGGCTCTGCTTATGTTTGTGTGCTGTAGTGGAAACATTTAATACATTTCCAAAAATGTAGGAGAAAAAAAATCTAGTTTTTTAGTTACTCAAGGGACTTGAAATAAAACAATTACACACACAACATAATCAAAAGGAAAAACGGTTACTATGTTAAGTATCAGAGGGGTAGCCGTGTTAGTCTGGATCTGTAAAAAGCAAGAGAGAGTCCTGTGGCACCTTTAAGACTAACAGATGTATTGGAGCATAAGCTTTCGCGGGTGAATATTCACCCACGAAAGCTTATGCTCCAATACATTTGTTAGTCTTAAAGGTGCCACAGGACTCTCTCTTGCTATGTTAAGTACTTAAGCAAAGGATTTCAGGGAATGGTTCTACCAAATGATTTTAAAATTGCTTTCCTGGCAACAGCCACAGAAAACCTCAACATGTAATGTACAAAGACTTCCTTAAGGCACAGTGCTCATCATTAAATCAATCTCTGTGCTCCTTCTTCACATGCAAGCTTTTTTAATTTAGTGAAATCCAGCTCTATGAAGTGAAATCAAAGTCCCAGAAGTGCTTCACTGCATTTCCACTCAGTGTGATGCTTCACCATAAGCAATCGGGTTATGCTATGTATTTATCACTTTGAAATGCAGCAATTAACACCTACCAGATACATGTTAAGTGTTGTACTCCAAGGTCTTACCTTCACTAAGGGGGAAAAAATGTATTTTTAACATGTTACAATCCTAGACAAAGCAAGCTGTACTTTAAAATGTGTTGGCTGGCCAAGATAAACCCTAAACTTTCCCCTAAGATTTATTTTATCATCTAAGACAGGGGTTGGCAACCTTTCAGAAGTGGTGTGCCGAGTCTTCATTTATTCACTTTAATTGAAGGTTTCGCGTGCCGGTAATACATTTTAATGTTTTTTAGAAGGTCTCTCTATAAGTCTATATATTATATAACTAAACTATTGTTGTATTGTAAAATAAACAAGGTTTTCAAAATGTTTAAGAAGCTTCATTTAAAATTAAATTAAAATGTTGATCTTACGTCGCCGGCCCACTGAGCCCGTTGCTGGTCTGGGTTTCTGTTCACCTAGGCCGGCAGCGGGCTGAGCGGGGCCTGTGGCCGGGACCCCCGGCTGGCAAGGGTCCGGCAGCCAGAACCCCAGACCGGCAGCGGGCTGTGCAGGGCCGGCGGCCAGGACCCCAGACCAGCAGTGGGCTGAGCGGCTCAGCCCGCTGCCGCTCAAGGGTTCCATCTGCTGGCTCCTGCCAGCCGGGATCCCAGCTGCCGGACCCGCTCAGCCCGCTGCCGGTCTGGGGTCCCAGCCCTGCCCACATATAGTGGGGACCTACCTTCTCCCTGGTTCTGGCCCATTCTCTTCCTCTCTCTGCACTGAGCTGAGGTGGGAGTGCACTGAGCACAGGGCTGGGGGTGAAGGAGCAGGCTGGGGGTTGGGGTGTAGGATCTGGCCAGGAGCTAGAATGAGGGAGGGGACTCAGGGTTGGGGCAGGAGGTTTGGGTGTGGGGCACTTATCTGGGCAGCTCCCATTTGGTGCGAGGGGTGCAGGTGGGAATGTGGGGGGGGGCGTGCAGGAGCTCCCATTTGGTGCTCAGGGTGGGGGTGGGGATGTGGGGGGTGCAAAAGTCAGGATGTGGGGGTGCATGGGGTGTGGGGGAGCTGGGTATGTGGGGGTGCAAGAGTTAGGGCAGAGGGCTGGGGGCATGTGAGGGGGTGCAGGTGTCAGGGTATGGGGTGTGGGGGGCCTAGGTATGTGTGGGGGTACCAGAGTCAGGGCTGGGGTCGTGGGGGGGGGGGGTGAAGGAGTCAAGCAGAGGTCTGGGTGTGTGTGAGGGGGGTACAGGGATCAGGGCAGGGACCTAGGGGGGGTGCAGGGCTCAGGGCAGGGGTCTGGGGTGTGTGCGGGGCTCAGGGCTCAGGGCTCAAGGCAGAGGGCTGGGGGTGTGTGAGGGGGTGTCAGGGCAGGGAGCTGGAGAGGATATGCCCCCATTCCACCCCCTCCTTCCCCAAGGCCCTGCCCCCGCTTCTTCTCTGCCCCCGAGGGGAGCAGAGCAGGCTGACTCTGCTCCTTCCGGACCCCCTCCCTCGCAAGGGCCATCAGCTGATCGGCCGCAGGGAGGGAGGGATGGAGAGCCGGAGGAGGGGCAGGAACCCAGCACACTGCCGGAAGAGGCAGGGGAGCTGGCAGAAGCCGACAGGACCCAGCTTCTGCCCCCTGCCCCTTTCCCCCTGCCCCCACGGGAGGGGGAGGGGGCGGGGGGGCAGGGGGGCGGAGAAGAGCGGGCTGGGCCGGGCTGGGCAGGATTTTTAATGGCACGCTGCTGCGCGTGCCATTAAAAATTGGCTCGCGTGCCATCTTTGGCACGTGTGCCACAGGTTGCCGACCCCTGATCTAAGACCTTATCTACACACACAAGTCATGCAAGTATAAAGCTAAGGTGTGAATTTAAACTGATGCCATTATCTATATAATAAGATTGCAGGAATGTCACTCTGTGCATAACTCAGAAGCCTAAAATGTCAGTAAAGTCCATGTGAAGCAATGGAAGCAACTACAAGCATGCTTGAGAGCTGGTTTTGTTTAAGGGTTCGTCTACACTACGGGATTACTCCGAATTTACGGAATTCGATTTTTTGCAACCGATTGTATAAATTCGATTGTACGCGGCCACAGTAAGCAGATTAATTCGGCGGTGCGCATCCATGTACTAAGACTAGCGTCGAATTCCAGAGCATTGCACTGTGGGTAGCTATCCCATAGCTATCCCATAGTTCCCGCAGTCCCCCCCGCCCATTGGAATTCTGGGTCGAGATCCCAATGCCTGATGGGACAAAAAATATTATCGCAGGCGGTTCTGGGAACATCCTCCCCCTCCCTCCGTGAAAACAACGGCAGACAACCATTTCGCGCCTTTTTTCCTTGTTGAACTGAGCAGACGCCATACCTCGGCAAGGATGGATCCCGCTCAGCTCAGGACAGCAGTCATGAACATTGTTAACACCTCGCGCATTATAGTGCAGTTTATGCTGAACCAGGACCAGAAAAGCCAGGCGAGGAGGAGGCGGCTACGGCAGCGCGGCAACGAGAGTGATGCGGACATGGACATGGACACAGAATTGTCTCGCGCCACGGGCCCCGGCGCTTTGGAGATCATGTTGGTAATGGGGCAGCTTCTCGCTGTGGAACGCCGATTCTGGGCCCAGGAAACAAGCACTGACTGGTGGGACCGCATAGTGCTGCAGGTGTGGGACGATTCCCAGTGCCTGCGAAACTTTCGTATGCGTAAGGGCACTTTCCTGGAACTTTGTGACTTGCTTTCCCCTGCCCTGAGGCGCCAGAACACAAAGATGAGAGCAGCCCTCACAGTTGAGAAGCGAGTGGCGATAGCCCTGTGGAAGCTTGCAACACCGGACAGCTACCGGTCAGTCGGTAATCAGTTCGGAGTGGGAAAATCTACCGTGGGGGCTGCTGTGATGCAAGTAGCCAAAGCAATCGCTGAGCTGCTGCTACCAAAGGTTGTGACTCTGGGAAATGTGCAGCTCATTGTGGATGGCTTTGCTGCAATGGGATTCCCTAACTGTGGTGGGGCGATAGATGGAACCCATATCCCGATCTTGGCACCGGAGCACCAGGGCAGCCAGTACATAAACCGCAAGGGGTACTTTTCAATGGTGCTGCAAGCAATGGTGGATCACAAGGGACGTTTCACCAACATCAACGTGGGATGGCCGGGAAGGGTTCATGACGCCCGCGTCTTCAGGAACACTAGTTTGTTTAAACGGCTGCACCAAGGGATTTACTTTCCAGACCGGAAAATAACCATTGGGGATGTTGAGATGCCGATCGTTATCCTTGGGGACCCAGCCTACCCCTTAATGCCATGGCTCATGAAGCCATACACCGGCAGCCTGGACAGTAGTCAGGAGCTGTTCAACTACAGGCTGAGCAAGTGCAGAATGGTGGTAGAGTGTGCCTTTGGACGTTTAAAAGGTCGCTGGCGCTCGTTACTGACTCGCTCGGACCTCAGCCAAACCAACATCCCCATTGCTATTGCAGCTTGCTGTGTGCTCCACAATCTCTGTGAGAGCAAGGGGGAGACCTTTATGGCGGGGTGGGAGGCTGAGGCAAACCGCCTGGCCGCTGATTACGCGCAGCCAGACACCAGGGCGATTAGAAGAGCACACCGGGAAGCGGTGCGCATCAGAGAAGCTCTGAAAACAAGTTTCATTGCTGGTCAGGCTCCTGTGTGAAAGTTATGTTTGTTTTGTTCCTGTTGAAAACCCGCCCCCTTGATTCACTCATTCCCTGTAAGCAACCCACCCTCCCCCTTCCCCCTTCGATCCCAGTTTGATTTGAAAAAAATAAAGTCAGTTTCGTTTACAACTCAAGAACTTTTTATTAACGGGTGGTAATGAACATAGGGAGAGAAATAACCAGGTAGTCCGGGTGGGGTTTGGGAGGAGGGTAGGAGTGAAGGAACAGGGCAGGAAAAACATTCAAAATAATGAGAGCCTTTTGCTTGGGCTCTCTAATGGGGTGGAGTGGCAGGGTGCACGGAGCC
>QXTE01000057.1:7674757-7734492 GCA_003942145.1 Platysternon megacephalum | reverse complement strand
GCATTCCGTCTCTTGGAACGCAGTTCTGCGAGCACGGAATCCTCTCCCCATATAGCGATCAGATCCAGTATCTCGCGTGTGGTCCATGCTGGTGCTCGTTTGCGGTTCTCGGACTGCATGGCTACCTGTGCTGTTCAGCTCTGTGTGGTCACCTGTGCTCACCAGGCTGGGCAGACAGGAAATGAAATTCAAAAGTTCGCGGGGCTTTTCCTGTCCAACTGCCCAGAGCATCCGAGTTTAGATTGCTGTCCAGAGCGGTCACAATGGTGCACTGTGGGATACCTCCCGGAGGCCAATACCTTCGAATTCCGTCCACACTAACCCTAATTCGAACCGGCAATGTCGATTTCAGCGCTACTCCCCTCGTCGGAGAGGAGTACAGAAACCGATTTTAAGAGCACTTTAAATCGAATTAAATGGCCTCGTTGTGTGGACGGGTACAAGGTTAATTCGCTATAACGCTGCTAAATTCGAACTAAAATCGTAGTGTAGACCAGGCCTAAGTATCACCAGGTTGAGTCATCACTGGGTTTCACAGTCTGTTACTATCCAATTTTTAAGTTCTCAGCCAGTTTTGACTTTATGAATTACACCTGTGTGGTGTTCAGCTGCAGTGAGGCATGTATCTATGCCAGGGGTTGGCAACCTCTGGCACGCGGCTCGCCAGGGTAAGCAGCCTGGCGGGCCGGGCCAGTTTGTTTACCTGCCGCGTCGGCAGGTTCGGCCGATTGCGGCTCCCACTGGCTGCGGTTCGCTGCTCTGGGCCAACGGGGGCGACGGGAAGCTGCGGCCAGCACATCCCTCGCCCGCGCCGCTTCCCGCTGCCCCCATTGGCCTGGGACGACGAACCGCGGCCAGTGGGAGCCGCGATCGGCCGAACCTGCCGACGCGGCAGGTAAACAAACTGGCCCGGCCCGCCAGGGTGCTTACCCTGGCGAGCCGCGTGCCAGAGGTTGCCGACCCCTGATCTATGCCATGCCCAGAGCCCCAGACCATTGTGATATCAGCGGTCACTCAACCAATCACAACCCTTAATCTACAGCTAATTTACATGCAACAATTTCATTAGTTACATGAGGGAGACAGCACTGATGGAGGATTACTTGGCCCAACTGCCACAGACATGCACTCAACTGCCACCCACAAAATAACACAACCAGCATACACAATGACCCCAGACATACAGAGCTCCTCACAGCAGTACACACCCCTCATTCACCATCTGCACAAATCAACACAACCCCCCTAGACACAAATCATCACACCCACCCACATACCACCAGCAGCAGCATGCACAATAGCCCCAAACATCACCTGGAAGCCTAGACCAGCTGTTGAGTCACCGTGAAGGGATGGAAACAGCTACAAACACAGTCGAGAGATATTTTTGTTGAGAATATCACCAGGATTGGACTTCATTGGGACAATGCCATTTTTAAGTTCTTAGCTATTTTTGGCTTTTTTTACGTACAACTTTATGAATTACAGCCATGCAACAGCACAGGCTTTCAGTTACTAGTACAGGAAAAACTGCCCAGGTGAACACTCATTCTGGTAGAAGAGTGCCCTTCTGGTTTAGTTTATGGCACTTCAGAAGGGGTTTAACCTATGTAGGCATTTATACCAGAATAAGAGGGCATATCTACGTGGGGACACCCATAAAATTTAAACGGGATTAAACCCGTGTGAGTGCTCTCAACCACAAATAACATGGTTTGATGTGCTTTAGCTAGTGCACTTCAAACTCACTCCTTTAGTTAATCTGGTTTAACTTTCCTGATTTTTCCCATGTAGACATTCCCAGTGTCTACATGGCGGTTACACCTGTATAAAAGGACCTGTGTAACTGGTAAAAGCATTCACATGTAGACAAGCCCAATATGCATTAGCTGACAACTTCCTTTTCTACACTAGGATTTAAACACATGTTAAAAAGACACCTTTTTTCCTTATGAAGACATGGCCCAAGTGGATTATCACTTCCCCACCACCTGTTTAGCAGATGCAAAAAAGGAAGGAGGGAGGGAGGTTGCCTCTGGCATGGTCTACATTAAAAACTTTTATAGGCATAGCTAAGTCAGGGGTGTGAAACCCCCCCCCCCCCAGGTGACACAGCTATGCTGACAAAACCCCCAGTGTAGATGAAGCTATGCTGAGAGAAAAGTGCTTCTGCTGACATAGCTAACATCATATGGGGAGGTGGTGCTTCTACACCAACAGAAAAACCATGTCTGTTGGCATACACTAAGGGGCTATGCGGGTTTAGGCTCCATAGTATAGACATAGCCTTTGTTCCATGAGCCTTATTTACATTGGCCTCTGTCTCTGCCATCAGTGAGCAACCAGTGATGTAGCTGCACTGGTGCAAAACCTAGTGTGGGCAAGAAGAGACAGTTTGCACTGATGGAGCTTAGCCTGGTTTCAAGCAGGAGTAAGCTCGACTTCACAAATAGTGGTTGTGTCCGTCTGCTAAGGGTTGCAGAGAGGCAGTTACACCCTTGCCTGGCCACCAATGGATGAAAGCAGGCCATATCCCCAGAGTAGACAAGGTTCAAGGAGGAATTTTTCAAACTCATTGCAGCTGTTCTTGGGTGGGAATGAATGAAAATATGGAAGCTTCTGGAAGACTAATAGCTGCCAGCGCTCCCCGCAACTATAGGGGATGAAAGAAGTCCCTGCTACGTCTCCTGAGAAAGGAGGAAGGGGGTTATTTTGTCACATATTCCCTTCTCCTACAAAAAGATTTTTTTCCGAAATAAATCAACTTTGTTATCAAGGGGTTCCAGTGTGATTGCAAAGCCGTAGGTTTAAAATAACTAATTTCCTATTCCTTAGCAGCATGACAGCAGTACATAATGTGCTGCTATTTCACAAAAGGAGGCGTCTCGAAAAAACACAGATCAGAAATGGATAGGCAAAATCGCTAAAGTCATAGCTTCACTTTGCGCTTTGCAGGCACATTCTTTCAATGGAATGACAAGCTCCAAGGGGAGAAACAATCCTAGGCCAGTCTATGTGGTGGAGGAACCCATCAGCTCCTGCTTTGCCCAACCTGACTGATCGCTGCCAGTTTATCTAATTTGCTTCTGGACATTCAATATTTCATAGAGATTGACAACCTGGGTCCACTTCTCCTTTCACTTATACTGTGTAATTTCATTGATCTCAATGGAGTTATTCCTGATTTGTTCCAGTATGAGTAGCCCAACTCCTCAGCTATAACTCAGAGACACACAGTGAAGCTGATGTACATGCACAAAGAAGGCTTTTGTGATCCCCATAATCTTGGCCTGACTGTATGGCAGGCTAGTCCCCTAACATAATTTAGAGCAGCATTAAGGCTACTCTAAATTGCATTGGCTGCCAGTGGCCCCAAATGTCCCATTTGGAAACCGGGGAACAGAAGGGAAATTACCCTTTTCTTCTACACATTATTGCAGCAGTGGCAAAGGAGTTGCTGCATCAGCTCTGTGCAATCAGTGGATCTCCCTGCTACAGCAGGGTGACCAGATGAGGGGAAGAAAATATCGGGACGGGGGGGAAGGGGGGGAGGGTGTGCCCGCCGGCTGAGCAAAAAAAAGTCGAGCGAGTCCTGCCCAGGCTGAGCAAAACAAAAACAAAAAAACACAGTGCTGCTGGCGGATATCAGGATTTTATTGGGACGTCTGGTCACCCTATGCTACAGTAGGCCAATCCTTTTATGGCCAGCAACAAGGTTTTGAAATGCTTTGCTTTGCAGTGTAGGATCTGGGTCCCTAAGTAAAGACTCAGGCCCTATGACTCAAGCAATGTGCATTTGTATTTACAGGTTACATTTTTCTAGCCCACTTTTACATTTCTGTTGCATGCTATTGACTGGTTTATGTTGATTTAAGAATATCCAAACAACCTTTGGCACTGGTCTAATTAAATTGACTTTAAGTCATACCTATAGGTAAACCAGTGCAACTTTCTGCACAGACAAGCCCAACATTCGGTGATCAAAACAGAATGTTTTCCTCTGTCAGTTGAGTCTTCTTTACTATGTATGTTTCAATTGCTGCTCTAAAAGTGTATCCTTGCAGATCACTTTTTTCCCTCCTACATCTGAATACTGGCCGAAGTACTACTGTCACCTATACCCCATAATGTGCTGCATGCACTTCATAATACTACTGGATATATTAATATTATCCAGTAGAACAGAAACCAAATTATAGTAGGAAAAACAGAACATCTATCTATATTAAAAGACAAGGAGAACTTAATAGAATCACTTAGATAATAGGTTTGAAATATCTTCTTGGAGGAAGATATGGGACTAAACTTAGAGCTGGTTAAACAATAGGAAAGTTTTTCTAAATATTTTCATTAAATATTTATTCCTTTTCGTCCAAAAAAAATTTTAAGTTTGAAATTTTTTGGCCAGCTCTAATTAAGATAGTGTCAGTTCTGGGAGGTATTCATGAAATTTAAGACATAAACAGCACCTCTGATTTAGGTTTTAACCAATAAACACCAATAAAACACCCCCAATTCCATAAATCAATCAATCAGTGTTTATCCAATAAACACTGGAAAAATTCTTGAAATGGTTACTCTATTTGCATTGACTTTGCCCCTTTTCCAGTGCAGTTTGTTTATATAGCTGATGTTCCTGCTCCCTGGCTTGTATCATCTAAAGGCTTGTCTACATGTAGCAGTAATGCAGACTACAGGGGTGTTATTCCCAAAGAGCACTAATGTGTTTCACATTAATTGGCCCTTATAGACCCTGCTGGTGCACACTGAAGGTTCCCTAGTGTGATTCAACGTAGCGTTCTTTGAAACAGTACTACATTAAAGCGCATTAGGGAACAAATGCGCTAAATGCTAAACCAGGGGTTCAATAAGAGGGATACAAAGCTTAAACTAACAGGTAGGACATTTTTATTCATATAATAAAAATTACAGTAGATCCTATTTAGAGAAGAATTTTGGGAAATACTCAAAAAAATCTCATTACAATATAGAAGAGAGAGCCCCTGAAACCTTCAATTTTTGGACATTTACATAGAACTCAAATTGCTAAAAATAATTTCCCCCAAATGAAATTAATAATCCCCCCAAAACAGCCCTAAATATAAAGCTGTATGATTATTTTTGACAACCCAAAGTAGTAGTATTGTGAACAAATATAGCATCCACCCACAACTCATGCGCAATAATATTAGTCAGTCACTGGAGTTGTACAGCTCATTAAATCAGAAGCTTTTGTTCATTTGCAGTCCAAAGTATTAATCTTTAAAAAAACTTTTATAAACGTGTATGAATTATAATGAAGATCAACAGTGACCTATCAAAAAGTGACCTGGCCAAAAGCAAAAGCTGGCATTGGCAGCACCAGCTATAATTAAGGTTGTCTAACACTTTCTATTATAAGACCCTGTTTTCAATTGCTTTTAACTTTGCCAAACTTTAATCATTTGGGCTGAAGTTTTCCAGGCCAGGTGTCAGCCTACAGCTGAATTATTTTGGAAAATTGCAAGCAAAATGGTTCCACCAATTGAAAATGGGGATAAACAAAAATATGTCATTAAGTTCTGGCAACCTTGTTTTTTTTAAAAGCTATAGCATGCCCATCCATTGGAGCAGGGACTTTAAGTTTGGCAGGGGGCTGTCCTTTGTGTCAGGGAAATGCCTTTTGCAGTCGCTTTGAAAATCTGCTCATTTGACTAAGTTGTAAGCCTCTTGCGGGGGAGAAATCACAGTTAACACATGCTCAGTACTGACTAGTTTTTAATGGCTCAATTCTCCAATGATTCTGTCTGTACCGGGCATGCTCCCAGGGCCCTGCAATTGCAGCTCTGGGCCACACCTGAACTGAGAACAGGGATTCCGTGAGTGTTGTGCTCTCAATGAGCCCCCTGCTGGCTCCCTGGCAGCTTGGACGAGGCAGACACCTGTGGAACAAGGAGTCTGGGAGGGGAGACTGAGACTGGACATTGGTGGGTGGGAAGGACTCTGGGACTGGCTGGGTCAGGAGACTGAGAGCCAATAAGTAGGGAGGAATTAGACTGGTTGAGGAGCCAGGTGAGGAAGACTGGGACTGAGAACCAGAGAGGCAGGGAGAAGGAGGTGATGGGAAGAAGATCAATTTGATGAGGATCTGGGTTGCAGGGCGAGAACAGAGACTGGCGAGGCAAAGAGACTAGGATGAGATGCCTGAGGAGTGGAGACTAGAGAAGAATGGGACTGGAGCAAGGAACCAGGGTGGGGAAGAGACAGGAATGGGCAAAAGGGGTCCCACTTCAGGAGAATGGGCAGAAGAATCTATGCCCACTAAAGCATACTCATTTTTAGATACTGGAACAGAACATAATATTCCTGAGTCTCATCATTCCTCTGCTGTCAGGCAATACCTTGAAACCCACTGACAGTGCCCCATCCTCCTCTAGTGCTAGTCCACATAGCAGTAGTAGGTTGTCATCCTCTATCAGTTACTGTTAGGTTAAGTGCCACAGATCTGCATGGTGGATCTAAAGTCTCAACCCTGCTGATGACCCATGTGTGTGTCAATACAATGCCCCATGATGGAATTTCTGTTTTTTCACTTTGCTTTTTCAAAACAAAAAACAACCTAGATTGTGCGCATGCACGCACACTACACAAAACTACATCACCATAGAATCATAAGACTGGAAGGGACCTCGAGAGGTCATCTAGTCCAGTCCCCTGCACTCATAGCAGGACAATATTATCTAGACCATTCCTGCCAGGTGTTTGTCTAACCTGCTCTTAAAAATCTCCAATGATGGAGATTCCACAACGTCCCGAGGCAATTTATCCCAGTGCTTAACCACCCTGACAGTTAGGAAGTTTTTCCTAATGTCCAACCTAAACCTCCCTTGCTGCAATTTAAGCCCATTGCTTCTTGTCCTATACTCAGAGGTTAAGAAAAACAATTTTTCTCCCTCCTCCTTGTAACAACCTTTTATGTACATCCTTTCTCTTCCTGCAGGGTCCTGCCTCATTCACTACACACCTTCCAACTTCTGCAACAAATGAAGCAAGAGCCCTACAGAGAACAATCTCCTTTACTGGACAGCCCTGATTTATCTCCAGAGCAGGCCCCCGTGCCCTGAATGAGGCAGGAGTCCTGTGGGAAAATAGTATGTGGTCATGTAATTAAAGACTGAATCATAACACATACATGTGCAGGGGACAAATTAAGGTTGCACTGGCAAACTTTTGAGGGCTTGACTTTGGAATCTTCCTAAGATCCTTTTAATGTAGTGTTTTGTGTGTAATAGAATATGCACTTAATATTATCTATGTGTGGCAGTGAACACTCCTACACCCCTCATACTATGGCTTGATTTTTACTTAGCCCTAGATCCATTTTGAATTTTAAAAGTGGACATGTTCATGATTAATACTTTATCCTTTTCCAAATTTATGTTTGGTACAAGGACTAAGGCCTCATCTACATGAGAAAGTTGCACCAGTTTAACTAAAGGGGTGATTTCATAAAGTGTAGTCACATAGCCTTTTGCACCAATTTAAATCGTTTTAAAGAACAGAGTTACCTGAAACCAGTGCAACTTCTGTTTATGAACTAAACCTTAATCTCAGAGATTTAATAAAATGACCCACCCACAACATCTTCTCTCCTGTCTGCAGCTTGACCTGTTTTCTCATTATGAGAGAGGTCACTTGCTTTTAAACTCAGTGATAATACTACTTAGCTTTAATATAACTTTTTATCCATACATCTTAAATTACTTTACAAAAGGTAGGTAAGTATCACTGGATAACATTTGCAAGAATACTTATGTCTCAGTGGAAGTCAGTGGGACATAGGCACTTGTAAAATGGAGATAGCAGGTAGAATTTTCAAATGGGGAAACTGAGGCACGGGCAGTGAAGTACAGTTGCCCAAGGTCCCAGATCAGGTTAGTAACAGAGCAAGGAACAGAACTCAGGTCTCCCAATTCCCAGTCCAGTTCCCCTTCCATCGGATAATGCTGCTACCCAATAATAATCAGCCGAAGCATAGACTGAAGAACTGTAGCTAGTGGGCAAAGAAAATAAATCTAGTTCAAGAACACGAAACAAGGAAGTTTCCCATTACATTCCAGTTTAAGGAACTCCTCCACCCTGAGAAACTATAGATGCCAGATTTGATCTCATTTTCACCTGTATAAATCCCAAGGAGCTCCACTGAAGGCAGTGGTGTTAATGCATGTTTACACAGAGGTGAGATCAGTATCCAGCCCTGTAGCTTTCACTTGGGTATTAATTATATCTGCAGCATGAGCACATAAGCAGCACAGGAAAAGCACCAATTACTCAACCTGTTTCCAAAATTATTGGAGGAAAAAGCAGAGGACTCAGGTCTCAGAGACTTACTCTCCATGAAAAATAAATGGAAGTCAACACTTTAAATGGAAGATATCATACTTAAGGTGAGTAATTTTATTTAATTAAATATATATTTTAAAAACATACCGTGTAAAGGAATTAGGATTCTCAATAATTTATTATGTACATTAGCAAATTCTGTTTACTGTTATTATACACAGAGCACTGAAGGGTATACAGAAGAGGAGCTATGCCAAGTTCTTCAGGACCAAGGCAAAGCTATTGTACAGATAACCAGCTCAAAATGCACTCTTCTCAGTTCATCTCTCTCTAAATTAATTCTGGCCATTACTACATTAAATGCTTGATGAAAGGGCAGGGCCTGATCATGCAGGGTGTTGAGCTCATATTGGGAGTTCCAGGTGCTCAGCAACTTACAAGATTGAGCTCTAAGAGAGGTTAACGTTGCACTACTCAGTAGTAAAGAGCCTTTAGGGTCTGATTCTGCCCTCTCTTACACTGGCGTAACTCCATTGAGGTGAATAGAATTTCATTGGTATGAAACCAGTGTAGGCAAGATCAGAATCAGGCCCATTAGGTCTATGGGGGTGGGTTAAGCAGACTATCTGAGCTGGGGTGGTTTCTTTTTTCCTGTCCTCGTAAGATACACTGTAGTTTATCTTTAATTCTCAGTCCCTACAGGGCTTAAATCTCCCCATTCTCTGGAAAGTAATACGCAAAGGTAATTATCCATCTTGTGTAAACAACTGCAAGCACTGCTCAGATTTCCTGGTCCAAGAGAAAAAACCAGATCCAAGTGCCTGGCATGCACTGACCATTCCTTAGCAAGGCAGTTTAGCCTTCCTATCAGCTTTCCAGAACTCTGAAGTAATTCAAGGTACTGCAGCATTATAAGCTTTCCATTGCAATGCCAGTTTGCTCTCCTATTTCAGGAAAGGAAAGAAGTCAGCTCTCGGATGATTAAACAACACCCAAGGATTAACAGAGGTAAAGTAATCAGATTGTGCATTGGTTTCCTGTAGGCACTCTATGGTATTTGTAACATTATATGTAAGGCACCTGTCATCTCACAGCTGAACACACAGCAAACTATGGGACCTGTCTTAAGTGACCACATAAAGGGACTGACAAACGTTGACTGCTTAACAGAGGCGGTCTTCTAATAAAGGTGGAGCGGAAGTGTACTCGGTACATCTGGGGATATTTTGTTGTGACGTTTTAAGACAGGAAGCTGCTAATAAGGGTAGTCTTTTGTACAAGTTGCACTGTATACCAGTAACCACTGGTGCCAAACGACAGCACGATCGCTTATGGTTTTGTCAGTGTAGTGGTTGCCATGGCCTTTGCCAAAATGATTTCCTTGGATCCAAGTAGCCCTAAGATCTTGCTACATTCCGTTCAGGGAAAAAGGAGTTTCTTGAAGCAGTTACTTCCTTGCAAGGTACCTCCTTGAGTCACAATGAAGGGCTAAGCTGCAAAATCAGTTTCATGGCATATCTGCAGCAACTTCTCTGCTGTTTTTAATCACACAGCTTTATTCATAGAAGAGCAATGGGAAAGCAGAGCCTATGAGCAAAGAAATCAGTTGGATGCTAGCTGACTGGGTCCCTGGAAAGCCTCAGTCCAAAATATCCGTCTCAAATGGGACCAGGTGGTAATATGTCAAGTTGGTGACATAGGCTGCTGGATCATCAGTGTCTTCTAGCTCTGAAGTAAACTCACTAACGGTTTCAAACCTAAAATTTAAAAAAAAAAAGTGTCAAATCACTTACACAACATGGGACAAAGGAGTGGAGGACAAAGGAAAGAATGAACATAAATTGTGGAAAGAGAGGTAAAATAACTGAAGACTGACTCCAGGAAACAATGAGGAAAGATACCTGCTAGGGAACCATGTGGAAACAAGTCCACAAACAAGAATGCTTTCTTGAGCTGTATCTTCAGCTAATGTTGCTTGCCCACCTTTCAGGGCAATGGTTTGAGTAAGTATTACCAACTAGCCTTAGTTCACATCAGACCAGAGTAACAGTAGAAGTATTTCTAATGCTTTATTGCAGCTTTATCTTTGTGCAGACTACTTTGTAAGAGAATGATCCTCCCAGGGATCCACCCCTTCTTCCAGTACCTCAGTGCTTCATTCACCCTAATGAAGCAGTGCTTTGTTTTTCAGAATGCTCCACCAAGGAAGGCCCATATGGACTACTGGTGGCTCACAGATCACAGTCTCTGAACCATTGACAGATTGTAATTACGCTTCTTTGATACATTGGCCAAAGTACTACGGCATCTACTGCCAGTTTCAGAATCACTGAGTGCACGACTAGAGAGATTCTCCCCCCTCCCCCCCCCCAGTTAATGGTAGGCCTGTGTCTTTCTAAACCATGGAAATGAATGGAGGGAGGATCAGTTTGTTTTCAGTAAAATAGGATGGCTATCTTCTTAAAAACATGCCCTGAATGAAAAGCCAAACCAAACCTCATAATATAGTATGGTACCCATATGGAGGTAGTAAGTTATCCAACAGTGTTTATTAAAAATTATTACCACAAGGATGAGCACCCTAGTATGATAGTTGCCACCTATGGCAGTTATCATAGTACTTGAGCACCGTGGATTTGTGATACATTGTTAGTGTGTCATATGAAAGTTGGCCTAGGTCAAAAACAGTAGTCAAGTCATTCTCGAGAATTCTTTTCTCCATGCCTCCCCTACTGCCAACCCACCATATGAATGCTGTGTTCCCAGGAAGTCAATGTTCTATCAGGCAATGTCAGAGATCTAGGAGAGGAGTTGATTAAATTTTACTAGCCAAGAGAAGTTCAAATTATGGTATGTGAATGACTGCATGTGAAGTACTTAAGAAGAACCTCTAGGGTTAATCCCACTCAAGCACACACTCATATGCAAGTGAACCACCATACTCGCTCCTAGGTTAAAAACATGCTGGTGATGAAGGAAGGAAGCTAGCAAGCAAGCACTGGAAAAATGAGTCATGTAATTGAGGCCCAAATCCTCTCATTTCATTCTCACAGCCTTTGGCAGCTATTTCAAATGCTTCTGTTCTGAGAACACAGAGGACAGAGTCTGAATGGAATCTGTTTTTGTTTTGGTTCTGAAAATGGAAATATAATCCTTTCCGTTTATATACAATGCTTTGCATTTGGCTTTTGCAACAAGCCAGAATAAGGAACTAAACTATGACAGAATGACTGCAATTTCTTGCAGAGTCTGTGTATCCCTCTCTAATCCCTACAGCCTGACTGCCATCCCCTACTCACACAAGGTTTTAGCAAACCTAGTTTAGCTGGACCAGAATAAAAGATGATCCTATTCTCAGTTTCTCCTCCTTCGACATTTTCTGCACCACCTTCATGCTGCTGCATTATGGGATCTGCCTCACTTGGGATGGAGCCAATACTCATATTTTCTGACATCCTGTTAGACATCATCAAATTCTCTGAAGAGAGACCAAACAGATGGAGCCTTAAATAGTTCAGTATAAAGCTGGGTCATCACATTCATTTGAACCGATTAGACTGCTGCAGCTGAGTAACATGACTACAGTCATCCCAGCAACTCTATCACAGATTGCCATGAGGGCACGCTATTCCAGAGGTGAACCAAAAGTGCTGGGGCAAAGAAATGGCAGTCAAAAGCTTCCAAACCCACATCCAATTTCTCCATCAAACTCTTTCTTTTGGTTTCAGAAGCCTCAGCAGTCATTGGCAGGAATGTTCTAAACACTCCATCGCATTCTGACACCAGGCTTCTATCTATTTTCCATGGTCTTCTGTTCAGGGTGAGAAAACTAGAAAAGCAGGAGACAAGTCTGTTAAGATTCTCTCTTCCCCCCATCAGTATCTCTACTGAAGAACAGATGACACTTCTGTTTAAAGTGGGACATACACCATAGACTCTGCAATATTTTAAAGTCTTCGTGTGAAGCTGAACTCAGTTAAGGAGACTGCGTCAGACAGCACAGCAGTATGATATTTAACATGCTTCTGAGTCATTACAAACAAGTCTTTTTCCCAAGTGAGAGTTTCTGAAACAATAGTTCTTCAGACTATTCATTACATGCAGATTCCTTCCTCTGTCCTCATTAATTATTCCCTAGTTCCTCAAAAGATACAACATCCTCACAAAGGGCCTAATTCTCCTCTCATTGTACACACTGATGCAAAACGGGTAATTTCTCTCCTTACAATACGATTGCACCAGTGTAAATCACGGGTAAGTGAGAGGAGAATCAGGGACAGTGCGCTGCTGATGAAGAAAGTATTAGCTGATTCTCCTCTCATAATTTACATGATTGTAAGCCAAGAATAACTCCACAGAAGACAATGAAGTAACGCTAGTGTAAAATTGGTGGGAGAAGAGAGCCTGGTCCCATGTATCAGTCAGCATAAGATCAGTATTTATATAGAGCCTCTGCTCTCTATGGGTAGATCTTAAAGGTCAGTGGTAGCATTTTCTTTTCCTGATAGTAAATGGTAGGATTTTACATTTCTGGCAATGTTCTATTCCCAACATTAGTATTTCAGCACAGCTCTCTATTTAACTTATTTGCATTTGCTAACATAAAAATCTCCTATCCAGAGCTCTACATGCTTATAACACTATAGTAGGGTCGTCCTTAAAAATGCACATCTTCTATTACAGTGGATTTTTACTAGAAAGCAGCATGACCAACTCCACAGTTTTCACCACCCGCTGCTGACCTAAAGGGTCCAAACAACCCTTTTAAGAGAAGGCTCATGTACAGCAAACCAGTGACTAAAGCAAAACCAGTGACTAAATTATAATGAGTAGAAGATGTCTATTTAGCACCTTTTCTCTCAAAGGATTACAAAGCACTTACAAACTATACACAAGGGGATCATTTCTGCCACCTCTGGGATGGAACACAATTGTTTCACAGCATACTGCAACAGTACAACACATTTCAGGACAGGATGTGAAGAATACAGCCAAGTGAAATTCTAAATCTGAATCCTTCCCGGGCCATCCAATGTCACAGGCTCTAAAATTACTGGGGAAATTAAAGGGGCAGAATACAATTACTCAAACTGGCATTTGGCCAGAACACCAGCACTAACTCTCCTACTTGCAAAAGTGCTACAACATCTTTAGTGAAGAGTGATCAGGATTTCCATTTGATGGATCTTACAAAACACAGCACCACTCACAATCTAATGCCTCCGAATGTTGGACACCGGTTCAGTAAAGACGTAAAGGAAAGAGTGCCATCTATTGAATCTACAGTACCACTTTCTGAAGCATGTAGGTATTCTGTGCAAATTTCCTATCCAAGTTCAAATCTAGCCAAGCCCAACTTAGCTTACAATATCTTTGAGTTGCTGAAGAAAAATGTGGATCTACCAGTTTTCATTTCAGGTGAGACTACTCAGTCAAACAGGAATTAGCTCTTATTTCAGACAGAAAGCACAATCCAGTCAATTCAATTGTACACAGACTGCAAATGGATTCCATAACACTCCAAAAAATGTATACTTTCACTCAAGGTTATCAACCTATATTTACAGCTGCAATATAGGAAATCTTCACTGTGATGCTGCACCCTAAATGATTTCATGAAAATATGCTAAAAAGTGTAAATATAATGTAACTGGAATATGCTTCATGCAAAAGGTCTCTTGTAAGGTATCATTACAAAGCTTATAATTTACTGAGTGTGGTCATCCTATTTGTATAAATGTATCACTCTTGTATCTGAAACTAGAAATACGAAATATAACTCTGAGGTCCTATTGTAGTTATGCAAAGTGTGGGCCATTAATGTTGGTTTGGAATCTTGATGGCTCCCATTAACCAGGACAACTGACTGCAGATGGTTCTGTTTTACCTGTAAGTCTTCCTGTATACGTGTGTGCTGGCAAGTGGGTAATGAAGTTTTACAGTGACGTGATCATGTCACCTGAACTGGAATCCAGCTTTAACCTGGTGTTTTTCCATTGAGAAGGGGGGGTGGGAACCCAGAGGGACAAAGGATTCCCGCCTTATGCAAAAGATATATAAGTGGGTGGAACAGAACAAAGGGGGAAGCCATCATGAGAAATCCCCTAGCTACCACCTGAGCTGGAACAAGGCCTGGAAAGAAACTTATTGAAACATCTCTGAGGGTGAGATTTTATCTGTATTCAGTTTTATTACTATACTAGGCTTAGACTTGCGTGTTTTATTTTATTTTGCTTGGTAATGCACTTTGTTCTGTCAGTTACTACTTGGAACCACTTAAATCTTACTTTCTGTATTTAATAAAATCACTTTTTACTTACTAATTAACCCAGAGTACGTATTAATACCTGGGGGGGCAAACAGCTGTGCATATCTCTCTATCAGTGTTATAGAGGGCGAACAATTTATGAGTTTACCCTTTATAAGCTTTATACAGGGTAAAATGGATTTATTTGGGGTTTGGACCCCATTGGGAGTTGGGCATCTGAGTGTTAAAGACAGGAACACTTCTTAAGTTGCTTTCAGTTAAGTCTGCAGCTTTGGGGCACGTGGTTCAGACCCTGGGTCTGTGTTGGAGCAGACTGGCGTGTCTGGCTCAACAAGACAGGGTGCTGGAGTCCCAAGCTGGCAGGGCAGGAAAGTAGGGGCAGAAGTAGTCTTGGCACATCAGTTGGCAGCCCAAGGGGGTTTCTGTGATCCATCCCGTCACATTCACTAACTCTGCCTTTGACAAAACCACGTCTTACGCAAGTGATTCCAGTCCTATCCCTGCTATAAAATACAACTGCAGGAAGGACCTCACTTCAGCCTAAGAACAGCGCACATATAGATTTGCAGTTACTAACTTCTGAACCGTTCCCTGCAAGAGAAAACAAGCTACCTCTAAATTTAAAATATGAATGGGTAAAGACATCCTGTTTCATTGGCTTATTTCTTTCACCGCAGTTTGTCTGAAAACCCTGCATCAGTTATATATTTCACAGATTTTAAGGCCAGAAGGGCCTGTTCTGATCATCCAGTCAGACCTCGCGCATAGCACAGGCCATGCATTACACCAGCTGATCCCCGATTGTAGCCTAACAACTTTTGGCTGGGCTAGAGCATATTTTTAAATCAAGACCAGAGGTGAAAGTAAGCTGGTACAGTCCGGTACGGCGTACTGGCATGAGCCCGTACGCCGTGCCAGACCAGACTGGCCTCCCCAGGCTGGTGATTTAAAGGGCCCAGGGCTCCCTGCAGCGGCTGGAGCCCGAGGCCCTTTAAATTGCCTCCCGAGCCCCGGCAGCGGGGCTCGGGCAGCGCCTTAAAGGGCCCGGGGCTCCTGCCACTGTGGGGAGCCCCGGCCCTTTAAATCGCCGCCCGAGCCCGGCTGCCGGAGCCCTGGGGTAGTGGCGACAGGGTTCTGTCGGCGATTTAAAGGGCCCGGAGCTCCGCTGCGGTAGCATCGCCCCTGAGCCCTGGGGCTCCCAGCTGCCTCCGCAGCTGGTAGCTCCGGGGGTGATTTAAAGGCCCTAGGGCTCCCAGCCAGAGCCGGAGCCCCGAGGCCTTTAAATCTTGATTTAAAGGCCCCGCCTCTTCCGGTTGAGGCCACGCCCCTGCTCAGGCCTCCGGCGTACCGGTAAGTCCTTTAACTTACTTTCACCCCTGATCAAGACTGGATGTCTTTCTAAAAGAATCTAAGTGATGGAAAATCTATCATGTTCCTTGGTAACCTGATCCAATGGTTAATTACCCTCGCTATTAAAAATGTATGCCTGCTTTCCAGTTTCAGCTTTGATGACTTCAGCTTCCAGACACTGAATCTTTTTACGCCTACTTCCAGCCATTGGATTATGGCCCTATACGTGCTACAGTTCAAACTATGTTATCAAGGATCAAAGTTTGAAACAAGCAGCAAGATCCTGGCCACATTAAAGTCAACGGCAAAATTCCCATTGATTACAACAGGGGACCTCAACATCCTTTAAACCAGGGGTCTCAAACTCAATTTACCTTAGGGCCAGTGCCAGTCCTCAAATCCTCCCAGCGGGCCAATAATGTCACTCATGCTGCCCAGAACCAGCCCCCCAAAACTCCGCCCCCCCAAACTCTGCCCCCCACCTGCATAAGGCTCCGGGAGGGAGTTTGGGTGGGGGAGGTGGTCTGGGGTAGGAGATTGGGGTGCAGGCTCTGGGATGGAGTTTGGGTGCTGGGTGCAGGCTCTGGGCTGGGATAAGGGGTGGGGGTGCAGGAGGAGGGGGTGCAGGCTCTGGGAGGGAATTTGGGGGTCGGAGTGGGTGTGTGGGAAGGGAAAGGGGGTGCAGGCTCTCGGAGGGAGTTTGGGGGTGGGAGGCAGTGTGTGGGAAGGGGGAGGAGGTGAAGGCTCTGAGAGGGAGTTTGGGGACGGGAGGGGGTGTGTGGGAAGGGGGAGGAGGTGAAGGCTCTGAGAGGGAGTTTGGGGACAGGAGGGGGTGTGTGGGAAGGGAGTGCAGGCTCTTGGAGGGAGTTTGGGGATGGGAGGGGGTGTGTGGGAAGGGGGCGGGGGGTGCAGGCTCTGGGAGGAGGTCGGGGGGTGCGGCACTTACCTGGGGCTCCAAGGCAGGGCGGGCCGGGGGGCCTCTGTGCGCTGTTGCCCTCAGGCACCGCCCCCGCAGCTTCGCGCACTGCCCGCGTCCCTACGGCCAATGGGGAGGCACAGACCCGCCCAGCCCTGGGGCCGCAGAGAGGGGCCGGCAGTCACATGGAGCGAGCGCGCAGGCAGCCGCTCAGCTCCGCTGCGCTGCTGGTGGTGGGCGGGGCCCCACACCATTTTAAATCGCCTGGGGGATGGGGGGGGGGAGAAGAGCATCCGGGGGCGGCAGGCGGGGTCAAGGGAGAGACCCGGCCCCAAAATTGCTGGAGCCCCACAGGCCACATGGGGGGAGGTTCTCAGGCCGCAGGTGGCCCGTGGGCCGGGACTTTGAGACCCCTGCTTTAAACCTTTTAGCAAACTGATACAGATCACATTCTAAGTGAAGTTTAGAAAAGACCTTAAGTTCGGAGACCAAGCTTCTGTCCATTTTATCCGTGACGTTTTTCCTCCCTTGTTTTCCTTGGTTTTTACTGGCTTGACTAATGGGTAGTTCAATGTTCTGCATTGCAAATATTTAAAATTCTTGAATACACTGTTACCTCCATCGAGTTGAAGCTATTAAAGTGAAACATCAATCAGTTGGCATGACAGAACTTCACAGGAATGGATTTCCATAAAAATTAGTCTGTCAACATACTCATCGACTCAAACTCTATTTGAAAGCTTTATCCCCAAAGTGCCTACAACGCAGACCCAAAGGGGAAGCAATCACAAATAAGAAGGTATATTTTAGTTACTGAGTAATAAATTACTTGCCTCCTAGGAGGATTTCACTTCTCGAAGGATCCTTCATTTTTCCACACACTGGGTTCAATCCAGCTCTCACCAAAGACAAAGTGTAACAGGCCACTGTCCGCTCCTGTCCTGAGATCCCACACAACCAACCTGGGAGTTTTCTGTTTGCTAGCACCTCCATGAGTTTTATTGATATTACCGCCACCAAACCGCCATCACAATCCTGTGCAGCAACTCTCTCTGCAGTTTCCCCTAGTCCTCGGCCCTTTCTCTAGAGAGCACTCTCACCACCCCGACCTCTTGCTTCCTCTGAACTCTGCTAGCGTCCCCCCTTGCCCTTCCTTGCCGTGCTTTTTAACTACCCTCTCAGCTAATAGGATAATTAGCTCCTTAGCTCATCAGTCCTCCCACCTCCCAGTTTGATTAGATAATTAAATACTCCACTCCTCCAGCGGGCCTTTTCTGAGGGAACTAATTAAAGCTGAGTGATCAGAGTGCTGGATCAGCTACTGGTTCTCAGCACTCTGTCGCACAGATCAGACCCTTTGTACTTATCACCCTTGAGGCCCCATGTTGCATCCATAGTTTTTCCATCAGAAGAGGGACAGTCTCCTTTAGGGACACTGCAACTCCCATTGGGAGTCTTTCTATTGATTTTTATGACCGCTGCAATGGGCCCTTAGGGTACATCTACACTGCAGCTATGGACGAGCCCCCCCAGCCCAGGTGGACAGAGTTGGGCTAGTGGAGCTCACGCTAGCCTGCCAAATATAGTTGGGTAGATGTTGCAGCATGGCGTAGGCTCAAGCTAGCCACCCGAGCTCAGGCCTACCCTGCTCCCTGGGTCCGAGCTCGGGTGGGGAGCCTGAGCCTCTGCCGGCACTGCAACGTCCACACAGCTATTTTTAGCATAGCAGGTTAAGCCCTGCAAGCACAAGTCTGTCTACCCAGGCTGAGAGGCTCACTCCCAGCTGCAGCATAGACAGACCCTTACAGCCCAGCCAAACTAACCAACCTTTCATCGGCCAGACTGGCAATTTTACTAACACAGATCTTCCCACAGCACTGCGTTTGTCTGGATACTAAAATGTTGTTAGGAGAAGGTTACAATTAATTTAAAGACACCAATATTTAGGAACAATGTATACTTACAAGTGCTCTGCTGAATCTACATCCAGGTGCTTGTCTTTTCCGTTTGGTATACTGTGGTCAATAACTATTGTTTCAGTGTTTGCTAAACAAAATCCATTAGATCGCATGATTTCTGTGGGGAGAAGGGAAGAAAGAGGTAAAATGCTGAAAGTCTGAAATGGTTCAGAAAAGGGGCGGGGGAGGGCAACGGGGCAGGAATAGGGTGGATGCACATCGCACAAAGCTGACATTGCTGCAAACAGGACATAGTGAAGTGTCAGTGAATATCTGTGCAAGCTAATTTAAAAGGAAAAGTCTTTTTATTATTTTGTAGCTTAATGATGAGCTGGGCTCATTTGTTGGCTTCACAGCCACTTGAGCAACACCTGAGCAATTTTACTTGTGATCAGTCCTACTGAACTGATGTGCTTGAATATTTGCAGTTCAGAACCCTAATGCGAGAATACTTAGCAAATCTTCCCATCTGGGAGAAGGCCAAATTCTGCTCCTATTAAAGCCTGTGGCAAAATTCCCATTGACTTCAATGGAGTGGCATCTGCTCCCTAAGGTTATAGTCCAACAGTACTCTTGATTGTATTCTTCCCAGACAGCAAGTTATCATAATTAAACAATAAGATGAAGAAAAGAAATAATTACAACACTAAATCAACAACAACCTTGAAAGTACGTTAAACAATAGGTTTTCCAACAGCAATTTTCATGGGGCCCAATTCTCTATTGCCTTGAGCCTCGTGTAGTCATTACCTCTCTGCACATGCTACCAGCTCAGAATGGCTGAATTCTACAGTCATTCTTCATAGGTAGATGGGTCTGACACAATCCCCATTGAAATCAGTGGACAGACACCTATTGACTTTATGGGGCACTAGATTCGGCTCTAAGTGAATACACAAAGTTATGATATCATAAATACTCAGCAAGCTCACTCCAGCAAGCTTACACTTTTTGGGCTTGAATGCCATTGACTTCAATCAAGATTAGGCCCAACACTTGCAACTCAAATGAGTGATCATTAATTAACACTCCTACAATTAACAATAAGTTAACTAAACTTCAAAGTTAAAGCTCTCAGGCTGGAAGTCAAGAAACATGCCTGCATTTACTTTATAAATTCTGCATGAAACCAAGTTACAATTCAGGGGGCAAATTTTCAACTGGTATACATGGATACAGCAGCACTGCCTTTAATGGTTTCTTACCCACTTACATCAGAGACTTTAGCCCCATGTTCATTAGAACATCTTTTCATTCACTGGGAGCAGCAAAAGTATACTGGGGCTGGCACATCCTTGGATTCTCCTCTCACTTGCACTCATTTCACACTGCCACTGATCTCAATAGATTTTTTTCCTGATATACACCAAATTAAGAGGAGAACCAGGCCCTATTTGTTAGTTCTGAGCATTATCTGCAAGAACAACAGGGAACTATCCCGCTATTGAAAGTTAGGTGGGGTGGGTCTGGACACAAAAGATTTGCATCTTGAACCCAAAGACTCATAGACTCATAAACTTTAAGGTCAGAAGGGACCATTATGATCATCTAGTCCGACCTCCTGCACAACGCAGGCCACAGAATCTCACCCACCCACTCCCGTAACAAACCCCTAACCTATGCCCGAGTTATTGAAGTCCTCAAATTGTGATTTAAAGACCTCAAGGTGCAGAGAATCCTCCAGCAAGTGACCCGTGCCCCACGCTGCAGAGGAAGGCGAAAAACCTCCAGGGCCTTTGCCAATCTGCCCTGGAGGAAAATTCCTTCCCGACCCCAAATATGGCGATCAGTTAAACCCTGAGCATGTGGGCAAGACTCACCAGCCAGCACCCAGGAAAGAATTCTCTGTAGTAACTCAGATCCCACCCTATCTAGTGTCCCATCACAGACCATTGGGCATATTTACCTGCTAATAATCAAAGATAAATTAATTGCCAAAATTAGGCTATCCCATTATACCATCCCCTCCATAAACTTATCAAGCTTAGTCTTGAAGCCAGATATGTCTTTTGCCCCCACTACTCCTCTTGGAAGGCTGTTCCAGAACTTCACTCCTCTAATGGTTAGAAACCTTCGTCTAATTTCAAGTCTAAACTTCCTAATGTCCAGTTTATATCCATTTGTTCTTGTGTCCACACTGGTACTAAGCTTAAACAATTCCTCTCCCTCCCTGATATTTATCCCTCTGATATATTTATAAAGAGCAATCATATCTCCCCTCAGCCTTCTTTTGGTTAGGCTAAACAAGCCAAGCTCTTTGAGTCTCCTTTCATAAGACAGGTTTTCCATTCCTCGGATCATCCTAGTAGCCCTTCTCTGTACCTGTTCCAGTTTGAATTCATCCTTCTTAAACATGGGAGACCAGAACTGCACACAATATTCCAGATGAGGTCTCACCAGTGCCTTGTATAACGGTACTAACACCTCCTTATCTTTACTGGAAATACCTCGCCTGATGCATCCCAAGACCGCATTAGCTTTTTTAACGGCCATATCACATTGGCGGCTCATAGTCATCCTGTGATCAACCAATACTCCGAGGTCCTTCTCCTCCTCTGTTACTTCCAACTGATGTGTCCCCAATTTATAACCAAAATTCTTGTTATTAATCCCTAAATGCATGACCTTGCACTTTTCACTATTAAATTTCATCCTATTACTATTACTCCAGTTTACAAGGTCATCCAGATCTTCCTGTATGATATCCCGGTCCTTCTCTGTATTAGCAATACCTCCCAGCTTTGTGTCATCCGCAAACTTTATTAGCACATTCCCACTTTTTGTGCCAAGGTCAGTAATAAAAAGATTAAATAAGATTGGTCCCAAAACCGATCCCTGAGGAACTCCACTAGTAACCTCCTTCCAGCCTGACAGTTCACCTTTCAGTATGACCCGTTGTCGTCTCCCCTTTAACCAGTTCCTTATCCACCTTTCAATTTTCATATTGATCCCCATCTTTTCCAATTTAGCTAATAATTCCCCATGTGGAACCGTATCAAATGCCTTACTGAAATCAAGGTAAATTAGATCCACTGCGTTTCCTTTGTCTAAAAAATCTGTTACCTTCTCAAAGAAGGAGATCAGGTTGGTTTGGCACGATCTACCTTTTGTAAAACCATGTTGTATTTTGTCCCAATTACCATTGACCTCAATGTCCTTAACTACTTTCTCCTTCAAAATTTTTTCCAAGACCTTGCATACTACAGATGTCAAACTAACAGGCCTATAGTTACTCGGATCACTTTTTTTTCCTTTCTTAAAAATAGGAACTATGTTAGCAATTCTCCAGTCGTACGGTACAACCCCTGAGTTTACTGATTCATTAAAAATTCTTGCTAATGGGCTTGCAATTTCATGTGCCAGTTCCTTTAATATTCTTGGATGAAGATTATCTGGGCCCCCCGATTTAGTCCCATTAAGCTGTTCGAGTTTGGCTTCTACCTCGGATGTGGTAATATCTACCTCCATATCCTCATTCCCATTTGTCATCCTACCATTATCCCTAAGCTCCTCATTAGCCTCATTAAAGACTGAGGCAAAGTATTTGTTTAGATATTGGGCCATGCCTAGATTATCCTTAACCTCCACTCCATCCTCAGTGTTTAGCGGTCCCACTTCTTCTTTCTTTGTTTTCTTCTTATTTATATGGCTATAGAACCTTTTACTATTGGTTTTAATTCCCTTTGCAAGGTCCAACTCTACATGGCTTTTGGCCTTTCTCACTTTATCCCTACATGTTCTGACCTCAATAAGGTAGCTTTCCTTGCTGATCCCTCCCATCTTCCACTCCTTGTAGGCTTTCTGCTTTTTCTTAATCCCCTTTCTGAGATGCTTGCTCATCCAGCTTGGTCTACAACTCCTGCCTATGAATTTTTTCCCCTTTCTTGGGATGCAGGCTTCTGATAGTTTCTGCAACTTTGACTTGAAGTAATTCCAGGCCTCCTCCGCCTTTAGATCCCCAAGTTCTTCAGTCCAATCCACTTCCCTAACTAATTTCCTTAATTCTTTAAAGTTAGCCCTTTTGAAATCAAAAACCCTAGTCCCAGATCAATTTTTGTTTATTCTTCCATCTAGTTTGAACTGAATTAGCTCATGATCACTCGAACCAAGGTTGTCCCCTACAGCCATTTCTTCTATGAGGTCCTCACTACTCACCAAAACCAAATCTAAAATGGCATCCCCTCTTGTTGGTTCTTCAACTACTTGGTGAAGGAATCCATCAGCTATCGCATCCAGGAAAATCTGAGCCCTATTATTACTACTAGCACTTGTCCTCCAATCTATATCTGGGAAGTTAAAGTCTCCCATGATCACACAATTCCCATTAGTGTTTACTTCATTAAAAACATTAAAGAGGTCTCTATCCATATCCAAATCGGATCCCGGCCGTCTATAGCACACCCCAAGCACTATCTCAGGGGAGGCTCTAGTAGCTTTCTTTCCCAATGTGATTTTTGCCCAGACAGATTCCGTCTTATCCATTCCATCCCTTCTTATTTCTTTACAGTCTACCTCATCATTGATATACAATGCTACTCCACCACCTTTGCCTTTATTTCTGTCTTTCCTAAACAGCACATAGCCTTCAATACCTGAGTTTGCCACCCTGTGATACCTACCAACCTTAGTTGTGAAAAGACCTGAGGTTTGAATTTTTTACAATAAAGATACATTTTTGCATTCAGACTAACACTCATGTGCCTCCATGTTTATGTGGAAAAAGTATTATTCTTCAAGTGCTTGTTCACGTCCATTCCACATTAGGTGTGCGCGCGTCGCGTGCACGAGCATCGGAAACTTTTTCCCTTAGCAGCTCCTGTCGGGCCGGCGGGGCCCCCATCAGAGTGGCACCACTGCGCCGTGCATATATACCCCCGCTGACCCGACCCCCTCCAGTTCCTTCTTACTGTCTGTGATGGTTTTGGAACAATCTCTTGCTCTCGTAAGAGAAGCAATTCCCTTAGCCTTAGTGTTGCATAGCTGTTATCAGTTAGTTATCAGTTAGTTAGCATTTCATTGTTGCTGAACACTTAATAGATTAGGTGCTTGGAGGACTCCGTCACCCGCCCCGGGCCGCGGGGCATGCCGCAGGCCCACGGATTTAAGGCTTCCGCCACGTGCTGCAAGCCTATGCCCATTAGTGATCCCCACGACTCCTGTCTACGTTGCCTGGGGGAAGCAGCCGAGAACAAAGAAAGAGAGAGACTTTCGTTTAAGGCAGCTGTTGATGGAGGCTGCGCTGCAGGCACCAGGCCCGGAAGGCCCGACGCCGGCCCCAGCCTCCTCGGTGCGGAGTGTCCCGGAGTCGTCAAGACACCTGGTACCGGCCAAGCATCATAAGCCGTCGGCCTCGGAACGCCAAAATAGGCCCCGTCACCGCTCATCCTCCCTGGTGCGGTCCAAGGCAAAACCAAAGGAGGGCCGCGGACGCTCCCCGCAAAAGAGACAGGCGCCATCTCAGACCCTGGGCACCGGGAAGAGCGGGAAGGATGCTGCACCCACTCCGGCACTGGTGGCACCAGCTCCACAAGTCCCACCGAGTCCAGCTATAAGTGAGCTCAGTGCAGACGCAGGGCTCGAGGGCATGATAGATCAGCCCTCTACACCTGACACCTTTGAGGCTGCAGAAGACCTCATCGGATTGTTGGCGGTGAGCCCCCTCCCGGCCAGGGAGAAGCCTCCGGCACCCGGACCCAGGGTGCCGTCGAGGGGAAAGCCGGCAATGGTGCGCCGTTCGAGGTCACCGTCCCGGCACCGCTCCCGGCGCTGGTCCCGGTGAGCTCTGAGTCCGTGGACTCCCAGCTACCCTTGACTCAGACGGAAGTCTCGGTACCGGAGACGAGTCAACGCACGGGGTTGGTGCAGGACACACAGCGCTCCCCGGTGCCCCCCCAAGACTGGCACCAGCAGGAGTCGAGCTGGGAGTCGCCAAAGGTGCCCAGAAGGCACCAGTCCCGGTGCAGAGAGCAGCGGTCCCGGTCCCGATCAGCCAGAAGCCGATCGTCAGCTTCCCGCCGGCACAGATTGACGGCACCGCCGTGGCCCTCACGCTTGGCGTCGCCAGAGTCCGGCGCCGACTCGGGCCGATACAGCTACCCGCAATGGGCCCCGGACAGCAGGGAACAACAAACTGGCTGGCTACCACAATGGGGACCGCCAGAACACTGGCCATTCTGGACCCCTTGGGCCTACCACCAGCATCAAGGTGCTCCCTCCAGGGCCAGCTATTCGGTACAGCGGTCCTGGTCCCCGCACCGACGCTTTCCTGTAAGGGAAGCTACGGTGTCCAAGCCGCCTGCAGCCTCGCCAAGCGAGACACTGGAGAGTCCGGCACCGTACCCGGTGCCGTCCCAGGGCCACCGGCCCCGGCTCGAGCTGGAAGCCCCTCCCCTAGGGGAGGTGGACCGGGGAGACCAGCAGGAGGAAGCTGAGCAGCTGCTAACTTCTTCGTCATCCCTGGATGAAGCAATAGCAGGCACGGCGGTGTCAGGACCTCCGCCATTAGACCACAAGGCCCACCAAGAACTGCTTCATAAGGTGGCCCATAACTTGGGGTTGCAAGCCGAGGAGACGGTTGAGCAGGAAGACCCCATGGTGGACATTCTGAGCCCAGAAGGTCCTTCCAGAATAGCGCTCCCGCTCATTAAGACCATTCAGTCTAATTACATGACTATATCGCAGGCCCCGGCATCCAGCGCACCAACGGCCAAAGGTGTGGAGCGCAAGTACTTTGCCCCATCAAAAGGTTACTACTTCTTGTTCTGTCACCCGAGCCCATGTTCACTGGTAGTCTCGGCGGTGAACAAGAAAGAGCGCCATGGGCAACAAGCTCCGGCCCCCAAGGCCAAGGAAGCAAAACGCCTAGACCTGTTCGGCAGGAAGGTGTATTCGTCAGGGGGCCTCCAGTTGAGGATTGCTAACCAACAGGCCATCCTCAACAGGCATAACTTCAACTCCTGGGCGGCGGTGGGGAAGTTTAAGGACAACCTCCCGCAGGGCTCCCAACAGGAGTTCACGGCCCTGGTGGAGGATGGCAAGACCATAGCGAAAACCTCCCTCCAAGCGTCCCTGGACTCGGCGGACACAGCAGCCAGGACAATAGCATCAGGCGTCGTCATGCGGCGCTCAAAGTGGCTTCAGGAGTCAGGTTTGCCGCCTGAGGTCCAGAATTCGATCCAGGACCTCCCATTCGAAGGGTCTGGACTTTTCTCGGACCAAACTGATTCGAAGCTACATAGCCTTAAGGACTCTAGAGCCACACTCAAGTCGCTGGGTATGCATACCCCGGCGACTCAGAGGAAGCCCTTTAAGCCGCAACCTCCTCCCCAGCGCCAGTACCAGCCTCGTCCTCGGCAGGAACCTTACTGCAGGCGAGGCGGAGACAATAGGAGGCGGCGCAATAACAACAACAATTCCAGTAGGCCGGGCCAGATCCAAGGCCAACATAAGCCTCAGCCAGGCTCTAAGCCAGGCTTTTGAAGGCACGCTTGAGGACAGCGTACCAGATCATCCACCAGATCCATCCCCGTGTTTCCTCAACCGCCTGTCCCGCTTCTCCCGTGCGTGGTCCAGCATTACATCGGACCATTGGGTGTTACGCATGGTGCGAAGCGGGTACATGCTACAGTTTTCCTCCCTGCCTACCCCACACACCCCTTCCCTGTCCCTCTTCAGGGACCCTTCTCACGAGCATCTCCTAGAAAAGGAGGTTCACTCACTCCTAGAGGTGGGGGCGGTACAGATAGTGCCCTTAGACCTAAGGGGGAAAGGGTTCTACTCCCGCTACTTCCTCATCCTCAAGGCCAAGGGGGGCCTTCGTCCCATCCTAGACCTGCGTGGGCTCAACAAGTTCCTGGTCAAGACCTGGTTCTGCATGGTCTCTCTGGGCACCATCATTCCCTCCCTGGATCCGGGAGACTGGTACTCTGCCCTCGACATGAAGGACGTGTACTTTCATATCGCCGTCCACCCAGCGCATTGCCGATTTCTGCACTTCACCGTGAACCAGGAACATTACCAGTTTGCGGTTTTACCGTTTGGCTTTGCTGCGGCCCCACGGGTATTCACAAAGTGCATGGCGGTGGTGGCAGCATGCTTGTGGAGACAGAGGATTTGAGCTTACCCGTACCTCGACGACTGGCTCCTGGCGGGTCGGTCCGAAGAAGAGGTTCGGACTCACGTACAGACGGCATTGAGTCTATTCCGCAAACTGGGGCTCCTGGTCAATGTTCCCAAGTCCACTCTCGTCCCAACACAGAGAGTGGAGTCCATAGGGGCGGTCCTAGACGCGGTACAGGCAAGGCCGAGCCTCCCGGAATCACGATTCCTGGCCATCCAGCAGGCGGTGAGCTCCCTGTGCCAGTTCCCCACTACGACGGCCAGATGTTGCCTGCGACTGCTAGGCCACATGGCAGCTTGCATGCATGTGGTCAAGCATGCCAGACTGAGACTCAGAACGCTGCAGGCTTGGCTCGCCCGTGTATACCGCCCTGGCAGGGACCCCCTAGACTTGATAGTGACAGCCCCGGGGGACGTGCTGCACTCATTGAGGTGGTGGCAGTCCCAGACCATAGTTTGCGAGGACATCCCCTTTGCCGCACAACAGCCGGACTTGACGCTGGTAACAGACGCGTCAGACCTCGGATGGGGAGCTCACCTGGGGAACCTCAGGACTCAGGGCGTGTGGTCGGGGGCAGAGCAATCGCTCCATATCAACGTGAAGGAGCTCAGGGCAGTTTGTTTAGCATGCCAGACCTTTCACACCACTCTGAGTGGTCACAGCGTGACAGTTCTGACAGACAACACAACCGCCATGTTTTATATAAACAAGCAGGGCTGAGCCCGTTCCTCCCCGCTTTGCCACGAAGCTCTCCTCCTCTGGAACTTCTGCATAGCCCATGCCATTCACCTCAAGGCGGTGTATCTCCCGGGGGAGCAAAACGAGCTGGCGGACCACCTCAGCAGGTCCTACTGCATGCACGAGTGGACGCTCAGAACGGACGTCGTGCTTTCGCTCTTCCGGAGGTGGGGGTTTCCCCAGGTGGACCTGTTCGCTACCAAGGACAACACCCAATGCCCACATTTCTGCTCGTTCCAGGGTCGCAGCCCGGGCTCAATAAGCCGACGCATTCGCGATCCAGTGGGGAAGGGAACTAAAATACGCTTTTCCCCCCCATCCCCCTAGTACACAAGGTACTGCTCAAGGTGCGCAGGGACAGGGCGATGATCATTCTCATCGCCCCGGCATGGGCCCGCCAGCTCTGGTTCACCACGCTCCTGGAGCTGTCGGTGGAGGCCCCGATAACCCTGCCCCTACACCGGGACCTCATTACGCAGGATGGAGGGCGGCTTCTCCACCCCGACCTGCAATCGCTGCATCTGACGGCATGGAAGCTACGTGGTTAAATGCTTTGGAGAGCCAGTGCTCCCTTACTGTGCAGCAGGTTCTACTTGGTAGTAGGAAGCCCTCTACCAGGGCAACTTACTTGGCCAAGTGGAAGAGGTTCTCGTGCTGGTGCGGGTCACAACAGGTGCAACCGCTCCAGGCCCCGGTGCCGACCATTCTAGAGTACCTTCTGCACCTTAAGCAACAAGGGCTGGCCCCATCTTCAATTAAGCCGCACCAGGGTTTTTAGGTAGCTCGGTTTTCTCCCACCCAATGGTGGGACGATTCCTCAAAGGTCTGGAAAGAGTGTTCCCTTACTCACGCCCCCCTGTTCCCCCATGGCATCTCAACTTAGTCCTTTCTAAGCTCATGGGGGCCCCCGTTTGAGCCCGTGGCTACCTGCTCCCTTCTCCACCTTTCCTGGAAGGTGGCATTCCTGGTGGCGATCACCTCGGCCAGAAGGGTATCGGAGCTGAGGGCTCTCACCTCGGAGCCACCATACACTGTGTTTCACAAAGACAAGGTGCAGCTCCGCCCACACCCTAAGTTCCTTCCAAAGGTGGTCTCACAATTCCATCTGGGTCAGGACATTTGCCTGCCGGTGTTTTTTCCCAAACCCCATACGGACCCGAGTCACCGCAGCCTGCACACCCTAGATGTCCGCCGAGCGTCGGCATTCTACTTGGAGCACACCAAACCCTTTCGTAAGTCCACACAGCTGTTCGTGGCCGTGGCTGAGAGGATGAGGGGCAGTCCGGTGTCGACACAGCGAATCTCGTCGTGGATTATGGACTGCATTCGGGCGTGTTATGACCTCGCTGGTGTCCCAGCTCCGGCGGTCACAGCCCACTCGACCAGAGCACAGGCAGTTTCCACGGCCTTCCTGGCACAGGTCTCAGTCCAGGAGATCTGCAGGGCAGCCACCTGGTCATCGGTGCACACCTTTACGACCCACTACGCGGTCAACCAGCAGGCACGGGAGGACGCAGCAGTTGGCGGGGCAGTCCTTCAATCGATTGTTTCGTGACTCTTACCCTCCTCCAAAGGTAAGCCTGTGATTCACCTAATGTGGAATGGACGTGAACAAGCACTCGAAGAAGAAAGAACGGTTACTTACCTTTCGTAACTGTTGTTCTTTGAGATGTGTTGTTCACGTCCATTCCACCACCCACCCTCCTACCCCTCTGTCGGAGTCGCCGGCAAGAAGGAACTGGAGGTCGGGCCAGCAGGGGTATATATGCACGGCGCAGTGGCGCCACTCTGGCGGGGGCCCTGCCGGCCCACCGGGAGCCGCTAAGGGGAAAAGTTTCCGACACTCGTGCACGCGACGCGCGCACACCTAATGTGGAATGGACATGAACAACACATCTCGAAGAACAACAGTTACGAAAGGTAAGTAACCGTTCTATCTCTGATTTCTAGTCTATTTTTTATTGCACCCAAGTTGAATAGAATGTATATGTGAGTGGTTTTACATTGAATCCCTTCAGAATTCCACATCAGCTGTGACTCACTGTCAAACATTGTTCAGTAGATTGAGATGCAAACTCAAGGATCAGATTCTGCTTTCATCTGGTGAGTTTTGTTTGTTTCAAATATTTTAATCTGGAGTGGACTGTGTTGGACACAGTTTGTTTTCTTTTAATGAAAACAAAATATTTTTGCAGAGTATTCTGAGGTTACAAGTCACCTAGAGAGTTGTATTAGATCCAATGTAAAGCAAGCCCTGCATGTCACAGTTTTTTCCAAGTGTCCTTGACGTGACCTAAGAATATTACAGCATTACTCCTGCAGTACGAAGCATTTTAGAAGTTAACCTTTAGTGCCATCTGCTGGAACCATCAACTAAACAATGCAGTCATTTCAGTGTGCAAAATTCAGACTAGGGTTGTGTCAACTAAACATCAGATTCTGGGCTTTGTTTTGAAATTCTTTATAACAGCCTGTCAGTACATAAGACTGACTACCACAGAGTGCTTCTGGATACCCAGACAGACAGGAAAAAACAAATCAAGTCAGGCGTGACTATTAACTGTAGGGCCTGACTATAAACTGTAGGAGTTAATTTGGGATTTAAAAACGTATTCTTGTTCAGGTCCCATTGTTTCCATAGCTCCTCTATGCATAGGCCTTGCCGAATCTACTCACTGCTAGTCCAGGCTTCACTCTTTGTATTTGAGCATTCATACATGAGAATTAAGATAGTGGTCTCCACACAATTCTTTACCTACTATTAAAAACATCAGTGACCCTCATTCTCTTGTCACACCAGTTTGGTGTAACTTCAGTGACTGCCACAAAGTTATGCTTGATTTACACCAGTGTAAGAGGGAGCAGCACCAGAACTAGTAGCTGCCATCTTATTGCACTCTTAGAGCTGCAACAGAATGGTGCCCAGACTATTGCTTAATGACCACATTCCATCTGCATTTGGACCCATCATGTCACGCGTGCAGAGATGCACACAGACTATGTTATTGTTAAGTAATTACCGTTAACTACATTTTTCTTCAGAGAACAAAACAAGCCTTAAACCCTACAAAAACAAAACAATTGATTCTCCAGGGTTTAACCAGTTCAGCTCCAATGGAGTTATACTTGATTTATACCAGTATAAGTGTCAAGGGAATCAGACCCAGTATGCCAATTTCCGGTATTTTAAACTGCAATTTTCCCTAGACTTTCTTTTAAAGTATATTGTTTAAGAGCACTTTGTTTCACATTATATATTCTTAAGGCTAGATTCTGCCACCCTTACTGACACTGAGTAGCAACTTAACTCTACACGTAGTCCCATTGAATATGCTCTTTAGTGTATTTTCAGAGAGCATTTTCAGATATAGAGAAGCAAAATAAATGGCATATAGTCTAGCACATCATGCATTTAAGTGGGTGACCGATGCAAGAACTGTGCACAGAAATGGTATATGTAATTTCTAATTAACGTATACATAACCTGTCTAGAAATTCATATCTTTGCCATTAGAACTGGCCTAGGCATCTTTATCACAGTTCGTTCTGTACATTAGTAAAATGACTAAAAACAGATCCTGAACAAGCTAAATTTTGCAAGATGATATAAAGAACAAATGACTGATTTTCTGTGTTTGCATTTACTCCCTCTCGGGATACATTTGCACATGTCATGTACCAATATAGGAAAATCATACTTTTTTTTGTTTAGATTAATGAATTTACCCACCTCTACTTGACTCACATCCTGGTCAAGGAGGATTAGGTACAGTAAATGTATTCACGCCCTCCCTCTCTCCCCCAAGCATACAAGTAGATACCTGAAGAGACAGACACACAAACCCTCCACTGAAGAGGAGACTGAATTTGTACATGGAAGCCAAACCGGGTACGGAATCACTGTTCCACACTTACACCTGCTCTTGTGTTTCATTTAATTTTTTTGATGCCCTTCACCATTGTTTATACAGGTGGGTTTGCTGTTAAATTTCTTAGTCATGCTTTATATTAAGGGTACATTTATAAATCATTTATAAAGGGTTAATAAACTCTAACAAATGATTACTCCTAACCATGGCATATAATCATGTACGAAATCTTCTATTGTACTGAGGTAGTTACAACTATCTGTAAGATATATTACTCGTGTCTTCTACATCTTTTCATCTCGTATTAACCCTTCTTAAAATATTTATAAATACACCCTTAGTACAAAATGTGACCATTTTGCATGTTATAGAAATATACTTTATTTAGTTCATGTCCTCTCAGTTCTTCCATTGCGATGCAACAGTACGGACAGCACAAGGACACAGCCTTCTCAAGGAATGGCTAATGGACTCCAAGCAGCGGAAAGAAGAGTCTGAAGATTGTATAATGCCCAAAGGAGTCATCTCAACATGCCTATAGCTCGGCTGCATAGCATGTTTGCCCTTATGATATTCTATACATTGGAAGGCAAGAGCATGGGGAAAGTGGGGGACGAAGGGTTTCTTCTGAAATGTTGAGGGAGGGAGGGGAGGGAAAAAACAGACAAATATTTCAATTTAATAATTCTTGTGTGCATTCTAGCGAGCTAATAATTCTTACCTGATATTTTAACCGGACTCTGAAAGCTTGGTTGAATTTTATGGACATTGTCATTTTTTAACACTTGATCTAACGGAGATCTTTCAAAGAAGGTAAGGACAACTTCAGATCTAGAATACTGAAAAAGAACCAAAGAAATATATATTTTCAGAGTTTAAGTCCCAGACTCACTGCTTGGTTTGTTTACCCTGTTATCCCCTACCTCCCACCTGTTGCTGGGCCAAATCTTGAGAAATGCTGAATACATGAAATTCCTATTGACAACATGCAACTCCCATTGACTACATTAGGCATTCCAGATGCCCAGTGCCTCTCAGGGTTTGTCTAATAAATTATGACTACTTAATGGGCGCGTTTATTTTTGTTTTTTGTTACTTGCCCATCAGTGATTTTCTAGGCACTTTGTATAAAATATAGTTAATGTTCCTTATAACAAACTTATTTGTCCAGTGGGGGAGGGTGGGAGGGAACCTCTTACACTGAACTCATCTGGACATGCCAAAAATCTCATGAAGTCTGAAACTCCTCTCGCTTGCACTCCTTTTCACTAGTGTAACTCCACTGACTTCTGTGCAGTACATTTTGCTCTACACAAGAACAAGTAGCCAACCAGGTCCATGATCTGCAGATTTCAAAATGACCAACCATTCACATTGGTTATCAGTTACCATGGTCGCCAATTACTGAAGTAGTTTTCTTCCCCAGTAAGCGCTTTGTTTGCTCATGAGTTAGTTTCCTTGGTAAAGACACTGACACAGCAGATGTGACTATACACTTTGTAAGTATCTGAGACACTGAAATATAGCAATATGACTGTCAGGCAGAATGATCATGCCTGGCACATGGTCTATTGGCTACACCGTCATATGATAGGACCTTGGCTGAAAATATAAAATAAAAATACGTTGTATTTCCATGTGCATTCCATTTGAAGAACTCAAAGCACTTAAAATGAATAAAATCGCTCAGTATCCCTGCAAAGTATCATTATCACCATTTTATTGATGGGGAAACTGAGGCACACATGTTCAGTGACTTCCCCATTTATACAGCAAAGCCAGTGCCATGACCAAGAATGCAACTCACCTCCCAACTCCTGCATGTGTGGTTGAACTTCAAGAGCAATTGCTCTTTTACAAGATCTTCCCAAGGATCTTTAAGTGTTTTGCATACATCAATCACGCCTCAACATAGCCTCGTCATGCAGATAAATATTATAATACCTTTTGTACAGATGGGCAACCCAAGGAACAGAGAGGTTAAGTGACTTGTCCAATTTAAAAAGCGGACTGAATCTAGGGTCCGGATCACATTAAAAGGAAGGCATTCAGAAGCCTGGGGTAGCAGTGGCAAGACTACAAATAATACCCATTATTCATTGAGCACCTTCAGTGTGCCTCGTGCAATAAAAACAGGGAAAGACACAGTCCCTGCTTGACTGAGCTTACAATCTACAGCCCCAATCCTGCAATCAGAAAACACAGAGGTAGACCCTTGTGCCATACAGAGCCCCACTGAAATCAGTGGGGGTCTGCTCATGTGGATCTAATTACAAGATTGGGTCCTCAATTCAAGACACCATGCAGGTCAGATATATTACCCTGAAAGACAAGGAGATGATAGTCATGGCAATGCACAGGTCACTTTGTAGTAAACGTTACGTAACAGAACATTACTTAGATCACTGGTTCTCAACCTGCCGGCTGCTTGTGGTCCAATCAGCACACCGCTGCAGCCCATGTGACATCCTTAGGACCATACAGGTAGTGTGTGTATATATATATATATATATATATATATATATATATATATATATATATATATTGTGTGGATGCAGCCCTCATAACACAGAGAGAGCTGCATATGTGGCCCACAATGGTAAATAGGCTCAGAACCACTGACTTAGATGGATTAACTCTGACAGGCTCCAGAGAAGAACTTGTGTTGAAATGAGGGATGTACCTGACTGGAGAGAGGGTGATATTTTGGTGCACTAGGAAAAGCAGGGTCCTCTGGGTAAAAGGAGGATACCAAAGGGCTGCTTAGGAGCAAAGGCAGCAGGGGTAGAAACAAGTGGTAGGGTACTATGAGGGTTGAGATACAGGGAGGGATGATATGCAGGATCTTGAACAGCCCCTTCTGCCTCTGCAAAAGCACAAACAGCCCCATGCCTTCCCAGTAAGATGGTACTTAGCATACTTACTTTCCAAGGCATATTTATAATAATCTTCAGAAGCTTCTCCACTTCATTAAGCCTGGCTTCTATATCACGGGCCTCTTTTATTGTGATTAGTCCTAGAAACAAGGTAAACACATTGTAATCAAGAATGAAAATACAAAACATGCATGTGGACGTCTATATGTGGTAGACAGATCTAGTTTGCTCAAGAATATGTGGAAAGGCATCAAACAGCATGCCTAATTGATACACGTCTTTTACCTCAGGAGATGATAACCCATTGTTCAGAAGTAGCTCCCCTAACTTAATTTCAGAGTGTTGTTGTGTTGGAACACAGGGAGGGATATTAAATCAAAAAACCCAAAATCCTCTTTCTAGAGCCATGATCCATCTTTATTTGTCAAAGAAGAGTGGAAAAGAAAATACCCACACAAGAGAAGAGGAAAGAATCAAACACAAGCTAAACAAAGCTCTTTGAGAGCAGTCTCATATTTCTTTGAACGTAATATGGTACAAGAGCAATAATCAAAGGAAGATTTTTCAAAACCCTATTCGTAAACAGCTAGACTGCAGGACAAGTGGCTTTTGCTACAACTGTCATGGTAATCATCCACCATGAACGTTATCACACAGCCATAGAAACGATCAAGATGGAAAAAGACGTGTTAGGTCCTCTACACCATTTTAATATCCAGTCAGTGCAATATATTTAGAGTGCTTTGTCTCTATTTTAAATGTCTCAGAATAAGAGGCTTCCACCATAATACTTGAGAGATTTTTTTCACAAGCTAACAGACCTCATTGTTGGGAAATGAGGCAGTCCTAAAGGCTGCTGCAGAAAAAAATCCAGCAAACTAAAAAAGCTAGGTGAATCTTTTAAAAGCAGAAAACAAAAACGTGTAAAATAATTTGAGGTAGAACCCTGTCCTTGAGCACTCTGATAATTTTTGTGGTTTTACACTCATATTTTCCTGTTTTTTAAAAAAAGTTTTAATCTCCTTGTTTCTGTGTGAAAGACCCATACAGACTGTCAAACATACAAAACGAACAAACTAAGGACAAAAATATAGAAAAATTTCACCTCCATTTTCCTTCCAATCTCTCTCTGGCATTGTTATCTTAGGCTGTGGCTACACTACACAGTTTACAGCGGTGCAGCTGTGCCCCTGCAGCACTGCTAGTGCGGATACTCTAATCTGACAGGAGAGAGCTCTCCCATCGACTTAATTAATCTGGCCCCTGCAGGCGGTGGTAGCTACATTGGTGGGAGAAGCTCTCTCCCGCCAACATAGCACTGTCTACACTGGCACTTAGATCGGTGTAACTTATATCGCACAGGGCGGCGGCTTATTCACACCCCTGAGCGACATAAGTTATACTGACATAAGTAATAGTGTCTACACAGCCTTATTTTAGGTGTTGCTCGTAGCACTGGCACATACGTAACTTCCAGGCAGAAGTGTGAGTTTAGGCTGGCAATGGTCCTTAAAGTACAGCTTTAGTTAAAAAAAAAAAAGGTTACAGACTATCTCAACAGCAACTACTACTGGCAATGGGCCCCAAATTTACATCATCCACGGCAGAGCAGAGGATTGCCAAGGATGGACCAATAGGATGTTGGATGTGTTGTCACATTCTGCTATATTCTATACAAATCCATTAGGCACACTGTAACTTCCCCTATTTCTTCCATGCTCAAGGGAGGAAGAGGTTCCTTGCCCAGAGCCCGAGTCAACTCCCACTGAAATCAATGTGAGTATTTCTACGGACTTTAAAGGGAGTTGGATTGGGCCTAAAGAAAGTAGACACAGCAAAACTAACAGCCCTTAATATTGGGGTGCTCAGAAGCTTGATCTAGCTCTGAATTTTGTAACTAATAGGCACCTACAGAGATTCCATCTTACCACAATGTAGGTGAATAGGGTTATTGGGAAGTTGGACCAACATATAGATATAGCCTCATTTTCTACGTCTTTCTAGTTGCTTAGTAGCTCATTTTGCCAGCTCTTTATTCCAGGCCAGCCCCACCTGTGCTTTGACATGGGGCCAATGATTCTATATGCAAAGTGGCACTGTACTGTTTGCCTGGCTTTTACTATAAATAAGTAGGTAAGTAAATAAATCCATGTATTCATGTCTTAATATTAGTGACATCATAGCAGAATTTTCTAAAGCCTTCACAATCCATCGCTAATTTCAAGGGCTGAGCAGCTGACCTTCCAGTGATCTGCCATATACTATCCCATCCATCATTGCCTCGCTGGTCGTACCCCACTATATTGACCCCCACCATTCCTTCCATAATAACTTTCTCGGGTTATTTCCATCTCTACGCCTATCGTGACCAAGTACATAAGTTTGCATCTGTTGATTTCCAATATCAGGATCTGCTTTTCTCCAGTAATATTTCTAACATAGGCATTCATCTTTTTTTTCCTGCCAGACATACAGCATTATATAAAAACTTTCTGCAAATCCTTGAACACAATGGAACTACTTACACGAGAACAGACTATTTGTGTAAGTAAAGGTTTTCAGGATTGGGCTCCAGTGTTGCAGATTCAAGACACTGACACACCTCCTAATCTTCCTAAAGAGATGGCTGGCAGGAATCAGTACTTAGAGAAGAATATTTGTCCAAGTAAGAGCTCTCTCTGTCTACAATGGCCTATTCTTTCATCAGAAATGGCAGGTGAGATTTTTAGTCTCTGGAACTTCACAGGCCACCCAGTAGGGGGTTCTACAGCTCCATGCATCCACCAAGATTTTCCATCATAAGCAAGAGATTTCACCTCTAGTACATGTTTCTAACCTCTAGATCTTGGAAAAGAATCAGCTACAGACCAAATACAAAAAACAAAAACCTACTAGAAAACTGGAACAGAAGGCTTTATAGCTTTTAGCACAATAAAAAACATTTTTATTAAAACCTTAAACAACGTAACAGAAGAAAAGAAGCGGAGTGGGGAGGAAGGAGATTAGGAGTGATGAGAGGCAGCGAAAACTCCTACCCTTTTGCTTTTCTACCGAAAGCCTGCAAGAGCCATCCATGCTCACTTGTTACCTCTGAAAATAATGCTTCCTCTCAGTGACAGACAAGTGCCAATTTGTGGTCAGACTGCATGATTAGCACATGGGTCTGCTTTTAGGATCATGCAAATCTGCACTGCCACAGAGAGAGCTCCAGGACAGGCTTTGCCTACATGCATGAATAAGGACTATATATGCATGAATACATCGCTATAAACGTTCTCACTCACTACAAACATGAGGTCTAAAGCTGCTGATCTTATACGATTAGTCACTATGAATTCAGCTAGGTACAGGCCCCTCTGCTTTATGCATCTGCATTCTAAATATGTGGAAAATACCCAAATGAATTTACATGTAAACTGAAGCCAGCATAATTTCATTTGTAATATTTGCACACATTATATAATTTTAAAAATTAACAGGTACAAGACGTGCCATAGTACTTTCAGTAACTGTAGGCCACGATCCTGCAATTTATGGGACTGCTCACATGCATAAGAGTTCGCAGGATCAGTCGGAGTAACTTTTGGCCGAGAAGGTTGCAGGATTTCACCCAAGTCCTCCATTTACACTGCTAACGCAGACTTGGAAACCTTGTTCAGACAGAAGTCCTTAAATAAAGGAAAATAAATCAGAAGAAGATGCCTTGTAGCTTGGAACCCAACTGTACTATTTTTCACTTGCTCTGTGATGCATACGTAGGTTAGCTGAGAGCTGGGAAATATCCTAGTGAGGTCATGGAGAAATGTTGCTCACACTCCTTTTCTTCTGCTGCAGTCTGACTTCTAATTGAAAGCATGTGCTAGATCCTCCCTGGAAACTTTGCTGCGCTGTCTTATTATGTGTACTATGCTTAGACAAATAACTATCATTTCAAGTGATTTAAATGCTGTAAACACCCATCTTTATCGTTCTTAAGCTAAACTGGATTTCCATGGGCTTCTTCTCCCCACCACAAAACCTTCAGTTATATACAAATGTTACTGAAATGTGAATAATTATAATATTTTAATGTCCGTACACCTAATCTTGCACACTGCTGAACTTTTATGTAACACACATACATAGCAAAGCATTTATTTGATTTGCATGTTTTCTAACTGATAGGGGGTGGGGGAGGAATTTCACTCAATGGTGCCCAGGTCACTATATCACACACACTGTTGATGAGAAATGTACATAATGAATCACTTATAAAAAGATCTACTGACTTCCAAGGCAAAATAGCTACATACATACATAAGAGTTGTAAGTCTCACACACCATCCCTAGATAATGCCATGAATAGGTCTTTGCTTTTCCAAAAATGTAGCTATGTTTAAGTTGGCAATGTCTCAGACAGGTCCCAAATCCTGTTCATCTTACTCACAAGATTAGCCCTATTGACTCCAATGGGACTAACTCATGGGTAAGGGGCGAAGGGACTGGCATAGAGATCCTCCCCTTCCGCTCTTAAGTTTAACTCACTAACCATGGAACCTGACTGGAGCATGGAGGTCAAAGCAAGTGTATGCTTTCTGCAAAGTGTGTGAGATGTTGTACTGTGATTACTATTACATATTATCCCCCACAGCATATATGAAAAAATAATTCACATTGTACCTTCCTCTCCTCGACCCAGACTGCCATCTCCCATGGGAAAACCCACAGGAGGGAGCAAGGTAAACCAAGAGGTGGACAATCCCATGAAGTACACCTGGCAAAGTTTTCCTATATCGAAAGGGATTGAGAGACCACAAATTTTGGAGGTTGAGCCCCCTCCCAATTGCATGGGAGGCAATTAGAACTTACAGATCTCCCCACCTGCAGGGCATGCATTAGCAGCCTCAGGCTGGACTCACAGAAAGATAAGACAGTCTACAGCTGTTATTGCCACCCCTCCTCCCCATTTCTGCACAGAATTATACAGGAGCTGCAGGGATGATACAAGAACAAAGGGACATTCAATGATATTAAAAGGTGGGAAATTCAAAACAGATAAAAGGAAATACATTTTCACACAAGGAGCAATTAAGCTGTGAAACTGATTGTCATAGGAAATAATTGAGGCCAAGAACATAGCAAGATTTTTAAAAGGGGGGGGGAGGCTGGGTATTTATATGGATAACCAAAAATAGCCAGAGTTGTTATAATTAAAGATAATACAAATGTTGGAAGGGATATTAAACTTCATGCTTCAGGGTTTAAGCTAATCTCTAATTATTAGAGATCAGGATGAAACCTATGTAGAGAGCAGATTATCCCACATCGGCCTACTGCGGATTTTTTACACCATCCACTGAAGCAGCTGGTTCTGGTCACTGTTGCAGACAGGATACTGGACTAAATGGACAGCTGGTCTGATCCAGTATGGCAAATCCTATGCCAGGGGTTCTCGTAACAAATTTTTTAGTGGCCTCAGAGTGCGGCCACCAACTCTCACTGGTGGCCGCACTGACCCTTTTTTCTTAAAATACTTAATTAACTTTAGGAAAAACAATTAAATATGCACAGATTCACATCCAAATCATTGTAATGTATATTTGTAGGGTTTTTTGGCAGACTCAATAACAAAAATAATGTGGCCTCCCCCTTCACCACCCCTCCCCATCCAGGGCTTAGCACAGGGGTCTCAAACTCAATTTACCTTAGGGCCAGTGCCAGTCCTCAAATCCTCCCAGTGGGCCAATGTCACTCACGCTGCCCAGAACCCGCCCCCCAAAAACTCTGCCCCCCCAAAAAACTCCGCCCCCCCCCACCTGCCTAAGGCTCTGGGAGGGAGTTTGGGTACAGAAGGGGTGAGAGGTTGGGCTCTGGGAGGGAGTTTGGGTGGGGGAGGGGGTCTGGGGTACAGGCTCTGGGAGGGAGTTTGGGGGCTGGGGTGTGTGTGCGGAGGGGGTGCAGGCTCTGGGAGGGAGTTTGGGGCTGGTGGGTATGGGGACAGGCTGCAGGCTCTGGGAGGGAGTTTGGGTGTCGGAGGGAGTGTGTGGGAAGGGGGTGCAGGCTCTGGGAGGGAGTTGGGGGCAGGAGGGGATATGTGGGGATGGGGTGGGAGTGCAGGCTCTGGGAGGGGGGAGGGGGTGTGGCGCTTACCTGGGGCTCCAAGGCGGGGCAGTCCGGGGGGGCCTCCTCACACTTCTGTCCCCAGGCACTGCCCCCGCAGTGTCCCATTGGCCACAGGGGCACTCGGGGCGGGGGCAGAGCATGAAGGCACAGCCCCACCCTGCCCCTGGGCCGCAGGGAGGATCCAGCAGCCACTGGAGCGAGCAGGCAGACTCCGCTCAGCTCTGCTGTGCTGCCGGGGCCCCTGAGGGGGGAGCTCCCGGGGATGGCAGGTGGGGCCAAGGGAGAGACCCGGTCCCAAAACTGCTGGAGCCCCGCGGGCCACATTGGGGAGGCTTGCGGGCCACAGATGGCCCGCGGGCTGGGAGTTTGAGACCCCTGGCTTAGCGGGTCCTAGGGCTTGCTGTGAATATTTGTATATTTGTTAATATCACAGCACACTTAGTAGCTACCTGGGAGGCTATGAAAAGTGATAAGTGATATTAATAAATATACAAGTATCACTTTTCACAGATAGCTAGTAAGTCTGCTGTGAAGTGATACTTGCATGTTTGTTAATTTCACTTTTCTCAGCAAGCCCCAGGACCCATTAACTCCTGGATGAGGGGGCCGAAGAGGGAGGCAGAAAGGCCAGAGGTGATGGTGGGTCAAGAACTCCCTTGCTCCTGCAGCGTTGTGCCCCACCTCTTTCCAGAGGCGATGCAGGGCGGCGCATCCAGGAGCAACAAGGAGGGAGGAGGAGGGGCCGATGCTTCCCCCACCCCCATCACCACGCAGGAGGCTGTTGTGGCCACACAAAAAGCCCCTGGTGGCCGCATGCAGCCACGATGGCTGCATTTGAAAAACATTGTCCTAAGTTCTTATGAGAGTAGCACCTCCCCTGTGATACCGCGTCTTCAATTCTGCCACACTATCCATGCAGGGGGCTGGGGATGGCGTCACAAAGGCAGCACTCTTCCCCGCTACCCTCAGGGGGCTGAGGAAATCCACACATGGAGGGTTCAGTCCATGCATTAATTCTGGAGAGAATAATCCAGGTTTTAGAGGTCACCTCTGCGCTCCAAGGGTTTCATTTTCATGTGATGTCACCAACATTGCTCATTCTGGGGGTGTTTCTTGGGGAGAAGCTGGCAAGCTGTGCTGGGGGCTGGATGTTGGCAGTGTGAAAAAAAACATTGTTTTAAACTGGTTACATTCTGAACAGAGCTCTTGCTTGGGGGCATTTAGGGCCAGATTTATAAAGGTATTTAGCATTATGCAGTGAGAATTAGGTCCTTAGTGAGATTTTCAAAATGTTCATCTTTAGGCAGATAAATACCTGTAAAAACTGGGTCTTAGTGCACAAATTTAATCCTGATACAACAGGTTTCTTATTTTAAGATCTATAGCTCAGACTATGCAGAGGTAAGTTACAGCACCTAGCAGTATTCCTTTCAAACAACAGCCTGACAAATTCCCCAAAACAGGAATTCAAGAGTAAAAAAGGTGGGTTTTTTTTTATTTCATTCTATATTTAACTCAACTGTTTGTGCACACATGCACAGCCCAAGGAGGTTAAAGGCAGAGAACTCTGGTCTCTCAACTCACTGGCTTTTTACAAACATTCATACCAACATTATCATTTATTATGATAGCGCCTACAAACACCAGTCTAGGTGTTCAGAACTTTACTGTCACAAGCAAAGAGAATAGTCCCAGCCCCGGTGATCTTGCAGACAGGGTGTCAGATAAGACACATGGTATAAGACAGAACACAAAAGACAAAATGAAGCGAGGGAAAAGTGACGGGAGGAAGAGGAAATGAAATGAACTGAGTTTGGCATTAAAATGGAAGTCTCTGCTATCACTTTTAGCACTGAATTCATACAAACTCAGAAACTCAGCGTGGAACGTGGACCAAAAAACCCCCAAACTGACGAATGTTATTAATTCATCATGTACTCCAGATTTTTGGATGGCTTTGTTATGAAACCAGCAAGTTTTATTCATCTTATAACATTACAGATGAACCATTCATTTTTGCCATCACTGGACCACACTGTTGAATGATTTGGTGAACATCAGCCAGTTTCAATGGATTTACCTATAACCAAGTAAAACTTGTAAAGGAGACTGAGAAGCAAATGAAAAAATGTGTCCTTTCACTGAAAGGTCCTTAGCAATAGTATGCAACCAATGCCATCCTGGAAGAGCTGAATCTAAAGGCCATTAAAGCAAATAAAAAAAACTGAATTTCAGCCGGACTACATTGCTAGAAGCCTGAAAATGAAGATCTGTTCCCTTTTGTCCACCAGACTGAAGTTCTGAACAAACTCTGCTAATGAACTATTGACATTGTCAACAGTGAAATGGGGCACAATAGATGCAGTGTATTTATCCGTATTGTCACAGTACTGTAACAGCTGCTGTCTTTGGAAACTGCTAAATTGCCTCTGTAGAGCTCCCTTCACTCATATATTAAACTCCCAGATGGTCTTGTAAACAGTGTATAAGAGAGCACACATAACACAGTAGGTTACGGGTACAGAAAGTGCAGCAAAATGTGACAGTCTTCTAGTGTGTGTAATCCAGATCATGCAGCCCTCAGTCCCTCCTGGTGCACTGTAGATGTGACAGAGCATCTCTTTCCCATTCACTGATGTAACAGGGGAGGAAGGCAGAGATGATCCAGCATGAAACAGAAGTTGTGTGTCAGGAGATAATGTGGAGGATGATGGGAGAGCTCTGATGTGCCACAGATAATTAATTATCAGTGACACCAACATTCTAGTGAAGGACAAAGAAAAACGTGAAGAGGAAGAGAGGAAACAGAAAGTAGGCCAAGCAAAGTGAGACATGAGGGGTTAAACAGCTGATGAAGAAAGGAAGAGAAAAATCAGACTAGATGGGGCAGGGGTGGGGGAGGAAGTAGCCGGAAGAGAAGCAATCTGAAAAGAGAAATACAGCAGAACAGCCCTATGAGACAGAAGAGATTGTGTGTACTGAGAGTGTGTGTGTAGGTTCAGCAGAGGTGAAAGTAAGCTGGTACTGGACCGGCTTCCCCAGGCCGGCGATTTAAATGGCCTGGGGCTCCCAGCAGCGGCCGGAGCTCCAGGCCCTTTAAATTGCCACCAGAGCCCTGCTGCCGGAGCCCCCGGGTAGCAGAGGTGGCTGGGAGCCTCAGGGCTCTGTCGGCGATTTAAAGCCCCCCCCCCTTTTTTTTTCCGTTTGAGGCCTCACCCCCTGCTCAAGACTCCGGCGTACCGGTAAGTCCTTTAAGTTACTTTCACCCCTGAGGTTCAGGCACTATACACAGCCATAATGTGAATGGCCATTCTGGCAGTGCATTTGAGCTTTCATGCTTACCGTCCATGTTTCTCTACACTGGGAACATGAACATTCATAAAGCTATTAGCACATGTTAAGAGTTTATAAATACCAGGATCAAATTCTGAAGTCTGTGAGGGCAGAATTTCTGGAAGCAGAATTTGGCCCTAGGAAAACAGCACTAGAGTGTATAAAAGTGTTATAGTTTCACTCCATTAGGATTCCCAGAAAACACAATCACTCAAAAGGCCAAATTTGTCACTGGCTTCAGTGGGATTGTGCTTAGGAGATAAAATTTAGATTGATCCAGAAGCACTAGGGCGGGGATCGGCAACCTTTGGCATGCAGCCCTCCAGGGTAAGACCCTGGCGGGCCGGGCCAGTTTGTTTACCTGCCGTGTCCGCAGGTTCAGCCAATCGCGGCTCCCACTGGCCGCGGTTCACCGCTCCAGGCCAATGGGGGCTTCGGGAAGCGGCACAGGCTGAGGGATGTGCTGGCTGCCACTTCCCCCCGCCCCCATTGGCCTGGGATGGCAAACCGTGGCCAGTGGGAGCCTCGATCGGTCGAACCTGTGGATGCGGCAGGTAAACAAACTGGTGTACCCTTACCCTGGCGGGCCGCGGGCCAAAGGTTGCCGATCCCTGCAGTAGGGGCTGGCTCCTGCACTTGCTGAATTCAGTGGGAGGTTTGCCTTTGACTTAATGGGTGAAGGATCGTGCTTGAAGAAAAGTCTCTAACTACTCAATATTATTTTGCAGGCAGTAGCCACTTCTCGTTCATTCTATGCCAGATTTGTACCTCATTGTCTCTATTTTACTTTATTAATTTGATCTACTGCAATTATTTCTGGATCTCTTTAGAGTGAATTGATCATTTTTATGTCAGCGCCCTAATCCTTTTTGCTGTCTTCCTCACCAATTTTTACACAGGAGGTCATTTTGAATAGATGTACGCAGAGTGTAGAGTGGTAATGACTAGAATTGTAAAGTACTGTGTATGTCTGTGAATGATAAGACTGCACTTATTGAGCCAGTCTGTACTTTTATATTGTGTTGTTTGTGCAGGCGCTTAGAGTAAGGGATAGGCACACTTCAGACACCCAAAGAAAATACTATGAAGATTCTGGTGACATCATAATGAATCATGAGAATGAAGATTCTCTGTCATTATAAGAACAGGAATCTGATTGGAAGACAAAATGTATGACCCTACAGACAGTGGCAAACAGCACAGAAACAGACTTGTTAGCCAGCTTACTATTAATGTGTAAGAAAAACATTTTACAAAAGCATCACTGTAATAAGGAGTACAGTTGTCCTAGACACTCACACCTCCTGTTGATGAGCGTACTTGGCCTTTAGCCTCATTATGCATTCCAGATGGCCAGGTTTCAAGTATACTTTCCCATGAAGTCTTATTGCTTATGCTGTGTATAATACTTGTACTATAGAACAGATTGTGCAAGATTGATACCCTCTATGTGTAGACCTCCCCACTCTCTATTCAGAAAGGGGAAGGTGATCAGCTATCTCCATAGCAGCATTCCCCTCCCTCCCCCCACATACTTTCTCTGGGAACTGCCAGGGCATGTGAAATGAAATAAAGCTGGCGGCTAATAAAACGTGATACACCCTCTAATCCCTCTGGTGAGAATGCCCCTGTCCTGGCATAGTTGTAATCAGGGGAGACCATGCCAATGCAATTCCACTGGAACATGTAATCAGTGGTTCTCAAACTATTGTACTGGTGACCCCTTTCTCATAGCAAACCTCTGAGTGAGACCCCCCCTTATCAATTAAAAACACTTTTTAATATATTTAACACAATTATAAATGCTGGAGGCAAAGCAGGGTTTGGGGTGGAGGCTGACAGCTTGCGCCCCCCCCATGTAATAACCTCAAAACCCCTGCGGGGTCCCGACACCCAGTTTGAGAACCCCTGATGTAGATGGTCTTGTGCCCTTGGTGGATCTTGTGAGCCTTATGGACCAGACCCTGCCTTTCTTCTCTGGATGGAGGAGAACTGTCTCCCTGTCTTCCACACAACAGAAGAATACAGATGAAACTGCATGAGAGGCACCTGATTAAATTCCCTGCTTCCTATGCAGGTACCACACCACCTAAGGGTACAACATGGCTCATAAAGTCTGATCTTTGCAAGATTCTGATAACCCTCAGTTCACATTAAAGTGGCAGGAACATTTATGTTTTCATGGAAACTCTGGTCTAAAGGAATACAAATTAATACTATTCTCTATTTGCTTTTTCAGTCAGAATTTTTGCTGGGTGTGCTGGTACCCACCCCCATTAGGGCACAAAGTCACTGGAAAAGTTAAGATATATGAATACAGCAGCTCAGGGCATTGAGCACCACTAGGAAGGGCTCAGGATCCTGCAAGAGGACTCTTAAGTTTATAGAAACTTATAGTGATCTTAGTTTAATGCAGTGACTTAATTCCTTCAGTATGGGTATTAGCACAGGGCTCAAGCCTTAAAATACTTATGCAAATAGTTTTTACTCTTATAAAGATACCAACTGACTTCAATGGAACTATCTGCATGATGAATGTTTGCTCACATGAAATAGGGGGTTTTGCAGGATCAGGTCCAAATGCTGCAAAGTTCATAATGAAAAGCAGGCTTGGTGTAATATTATAGCCTGACCCCCCAATGAGAGGAGATCTCCCAAGAGCATGTACCGTGGTACCAAGCACATGATCAAGACTTTCTAGGGAATCCTTGTTGCAGTATAGAAGCATGCATTTATACCAGGTCAGTTCATTTGCACAGATGCCCTTTGCAAGGGTCAATGATATTTCTTCAGACTGAAATAGATTTACATGTAACAAACTTCAGAAGGCAAAACACTGAGCCTTGGGCTACGTCCACACTACCCGCCCGGATCGGCGGGTAGCCATCGATATATCGGGGATCGATCTATCGCGGCTCGTCTGGACGCGATAGATCGATCCCCGAACGCGCTCCCTTCGACTCCGGACCTCCAGCAGGGCGAGCGGAGTTGCGGAGTCGACGTGGGCGCCGCAGCCGTCGATCCCGCGCCGCGAGGACGCGAAGTAAGTCGCGGTACTTCGAAGTAAGATACTTCGACTTCAGCTACGCTATTCTTGTAGCTGAAGTCGCGTATCTTACTTCGACATCCCCCCCTAGTGTGGACCAGGCCTTGGTCTACACTTCAAATTTGTGTCAGTATAACTACGTTGCTCAGGGGTGTGGATTTTCCTGTCAATATAGCTACCGCCTTTTGAGGAAGTGGAGTGCCTGTGCCAACGGGAGAAGCTCTCCCATCAGCATAGGCAGCGACTTCACTAAGTGCTACAGCAGGGCAGCTCCACCTGTGCTGCTGCAGATCTGTAAGTGTGGACAAGCCCTGAGCTGCAGAACTCTAATCTCAAAACAAGCCACAATCAGCTTGCAATTCCCTCTTAAAGATTTAAAATATGTATTTCTCCAGTATTCTCCCCACATCTTTTTTTAGTATTCCTAGTGCAACAGTGGCCAATATGGGTCTGTTTTTCCCCCATTACCTTATTTTTGCATAAGCATCATTAATGCTGTACAGTTCTGGAAATAGTGGATTGGGGGGTGGGGGGGGGTGTCACTAAAATTTGCTGTTACAGGTCTGTCGCATCTTAGGCACATTTAACATGTGCGATTTCAACTTTATGCAGTCGGCAAAAACAAGAAAAAAAAAATAACAATTTAAATACTGTTTCTGTAGTGCGGGCGATTCTGCCCGCCATTACACTCAATGTAATTTTGACTATACGTGGTTTTCGCTTTAGGCACTGACCGCGGAACGTAACCCCAGCGTAAGATGAGACAGACCTGTACTGCGCAAAAAGGAACATACCAGCACAGAACGTTAGCCTTGTTTTGAACCCACAAGTATTTATAGTCCCACAAAAGGAGTGGTCTACCATCTCTTTCTAAAATTTCTGCAACTGAAAAGTGCACATTTTTTTAAGCCTACAAATTAATAATCATTATTTTAGCTCAAATTTTAGGTGTCTGCTACTTGAAAATATCCCTTAACTTTTATATAACGTAGTTTGACAAAGTGTATATAAATGATAGGATAATCTAATTCTTCTGATGCTACTTAAATGTATCTACAGTAACCAGAAGTACTTCCAATTCCTGCTATGCAATGCAAATTTGACTCACAATGCTTTCACTGCTTCCATAAAGATTAAAGATGCAAATAATACTCTGCCTGGCACTTTTGGAAAAGCTAGGATCAACAATGTATCTGACTCAGTGCTAATGCCTAGAAACTGTGTGACTTTCTACTGGGTTAAATAGAGTAACTCCTCACTTAACGTTGTAGTTCTGTTCCTGAAAAATGCGACTTTAAGTGAAACGATGTTAAGCGAATCCAATTTCCCCATAAGAATTAATGTAAATAGGGGGGGTTAGGTTCCCGGGAAAAAAATTTTTTGCCAGACAAAAGGCATTATATACATCAGGGATAGGCAACCTATGGCACGGGTGCCGAAGGCGGCACGTGAGCTGATTTTCAGTGGCACTCACGCTGCCCGGGTCCTGGCCATCGGTCCTGGGGGATCTGCATTTTAATTTAATTTTAAATGAAGCTTCTTAAACATTTTAAAAACCTTATTTACTTTACATACAACAATAGTTTAGTTATATATTATAGACTTATAGAAAGAGACCTTCTAAAATGTTAAAATGTATTCCTGGCACGCGAAACCTTAAATTAGAGTGAACAAATGAAGACTCGGCACCCCACTGCTGAAAGGTTGCCGAACCCTGATATACATTTTAAACAATTTTAAACAAGCAATTTAATACTATGCGGGGGGCGGGGGGAGTAGTGTGCACATGCTGTGTGTTTACAAACATACTGTACATACAGTACAGTACTGTAGTTGGGAGGTGCCCCTGCCTTACCCTACACAGGCACAGCCCACTGGAGATGAGGCAGGCAAGGAGGCTGAAGGTGCTGTAGGCTAGGAGAAGCACATTGTGCAGCAGCGGCAGCTTCCCCTACTCTGCAAGCACCAGGGGCAGGGGGGAGGGGGGGCTCAACCCTCAGCCCGCCCACTCTCCCCTTCCCCCAAGCCCCCATCCTTGACCTGCCTCTTCTCCCCCCCCCCCCCCCCCCCCCCCCCCCCTTCCCCCCCCCCCCCCCCCTTCTCCCCCTTTACTTCCAAGGCTGCGTCCTCGCTCCTCCCCGCTCATTCCCCTCCCTTCTAAATGCTGCAAGCTTGCCACCGCGGGCAGGAGGCAGGGGAGGGACGGGGGAGGCGCTCGAGTCCTCGCTCCTCCCCCCTCCCTCCTGCCTGGGGCAATCAGCTGGCTTGCGGTGTTTAGGGGGGAGGAGGGAGGACTCGGCGCGCAGGCTCCCCCTGCCTCCTGCCCAGAGCAATCAGCTGGCTTGCAGCTTTGGGGAGGCAGGGGAGGGAGAGCCTGCGCGCCCAGTCCTCGCTCCTCCCTCCTGCCCCCAAAACGCCGCAAGCCAGCTGATTGCCGCAGGCAGGAGGCGGGGGGAGGAGGGGGAAGGCGCTGATCCGTGGGGTCTGCCGGCGGGCGGGAGGCGCTGTGGGGAGGGGGGGCGTAGGGAGGCTGCCAGCTGATTGATCAGCAACGTAACAACAAAACGACATTAACTGGGACGACTTAAAGTGAGGAGTTACTGTATATTGAAATCTATGGGAAAATTTGATTCTTCTTTAAAATGCTACATGCAGAAACCTGAGATCCAAAAAGTGTATCTAAAATGGGGTCATACCCCCTATGTGTACCAAACACATTATAAAATCCCCTGCTTATATCCAAAGCATCATTTAGTTAAAGAAGATTTGACTGTATGTGTGGCCAGACATGCACAAGTTCTGGTGAATAAATATGAAATACAGACTGTACAGAGAAAATGCAGTGATACCTCAATACCGCAAAGTCATTTTTCACAGAATTTCATTTTAAGAAGTGGGTTCACTGTAACTGGAATTATCAGCTACATACTGCAAATACTCAGAAACAATTCAGGACTTTGATTCCATCACATTCACGTGTTTCACTGTAAATAGTTTCCATCATTAGCCAAAGAAAGTACAGTTCTTGAGATTTAAAATATCTTAACCCCCCAAATCATAGAATTGTCAGCATTCAAAATAATGTAGGGAGATAGAAGCTCCCAATGACTGTAGTATTAGGGCTTAATTCTTCCACCCCCTCCTCATGCACGCTATTCACTGTGGAAGCCTACTGAAATCAGGATGACAATTTATGTGGGAAAGATTACTCATAGAAGTGAGGGCTGCAGGACCCAGGCCTTGCACAGGAATTAAATCTCCTAATGTGCTAAGGAGGTTTCCTCTTCCCTGACTATTCATCAGTTATAGTTCATGCTACGTGGGACGATCAAGTAGGGGCATCAGCATTCTAGTGTGAGTGAAAAAGCACAAATGGGGCCTCTGAAACATATAATTAAGGCCTAATATTTTGCAAGAGTGGTCACTGATTTGAAAGGCCTCACTTGATACAACTAGGGCCTGGTTTTTAGAGGTGTTGAGTACTCACAGCTCCAACTCAAGTCAATAGGGCCTATAGGTGCTCAGCACCACTGAAAATCAGGCCCAAAGTATGTTAAATTGAGTGCCCAAATCAGTAGGCCTTAGACTTGGCAGCCAGCTCAAGGGTTTCCAGTTTTTACACAGCAAGGTTCCCTAGTTGACTGCAGGGGGCACTCAGTGCCAAGACTGTCAGGAAGCATTCCTTCCTCCCTCAGTGTCAGCTGAGAAAGGATGAGGAGGGGAAACAAGATGAACTAAAATGAGCAACTCTACATTTTCAGAAACTGAAAGAGAAGCGATTTCCCATGAACCTAGAATACAGCACAGGAATCAGGGGGAAAGGGAAGGAGGAGAAGAAGAATATATTCCAGATATTTTTAACAGGACAAAATGACAACACAAATAGATGGAGACCTGGCAGGAGTAAAGAAAGCAGGAGGCTTGAGCAACTGACAGAGCCTGCAAGACATATTTCACTTTGAATTACTCTAGAAAAAATGATTTTTTTAACCACCTTAGCTTGGGGAAAACTCTCAGATGCTACCTCCAACCTCAAGGACCATGTCTTTTCTCACACAGGTGAGAATCAGAAGTAACTCCATTGAAGTCAGTAGAACTACACTGGTACAAAGGAGCAGAGAATCAAGCCTCAGAATTTAACTTTCCATCACCCTGCACTGGGGCTCAGCATAGGATGGTTAAAGAGAGATAGCAGCAGCAAACTTCCATGTTCTCATGGGAAAATATACACAAAGTCTGGACTTTCCCCCCTATTATTAGCCCTGTAAGTCTGCTCTATCGACTGTGAAGAGCTGCAGACTTCCCACTTTCAACACCAGTGCTTCCCCCATACCACCACCCCCAAAGTCCCCGCATCCCTCAAAGTGTCTCTGGCAGGGGTGGGGAGGTGTTAAATCAGTGTGGATGGAGCAGTAAACATAGATTATGTCAATTAGGATCACTTGGACCAAGAAGGGGTGGGACAGTATTCTAAGAACCCTCTCTGCAATTATGTCCACAGGGTGCATCCGAATTTGGGGCTTGTGCCTATGTGGAGCATGATGACTGAGTTCGGTTTCCCAGCAATCTGGGCCAAATCTCTGGCGCAGATTCTCTCCAGTGCCTTGTATGAAGGGTTACCAGTCTGACTGAGCCAGGCGGTATTTCACAGGCACTGTACACGGCTGTAAGTTACACAGTGGAGAATCCAGCCCGTTATATGGCGTTTAACCCTTTCCTCCCCCACTCGTTCTATAGCCTTTCAATCGCGACTCAAACCCACACAGCCAACAACAGAGCCTGACTCGCCCCAGCAACTAAGTTACCTCTCCCCACCCTCTCCAGGGTGTACCTACATACCCCCCCAAGCCAGGAGCAGGGTCTTAGGCAATAGGAAGGAAGCCAGAAGCTGCCCAAACCTTGGAGCAGGGGGGATTGTGACAGCTCGGGGCGATCCTCCGGGAAGGAGTCCAGCAGCCTCTTGAAGAGGCGGCCCAGGTCCGAGTAGCTCCGGTGCAAGTAGAGAACGTTCCTGTCCGACCACTCGGTGCGGATCTCGAAGAACTCCTCCTCGTCCCCGCGCCGACTGATGATGAGTCTCCGGATGCCGTTCACCCAGCAGCCCCTCACGTACATGTTCACCAGAGAGGTGCCCTCAAACACGGCCGAGGCCATCCCGCCGCTGCCCGCACATACCCCGGCGGGGAGCAGCCGCCTCCAGCTGCTGGGGAACCGAAGGGTGGCTGGGGGGAGGGTTGCAAATCAAGGGGAGTGCGATGCAACCCAGCCCGCAAAAAGCACGGGTTGAGTCTCCTCCTGCGCTGGAGGGAGGTCCCAGCCCTGCCCGCCTCCCACTGCAGCGGTGCTGCGTGTCACACGCCCGGCAGGCAGCGGCACGGCGGGGAGACCTCGACGGGCAGTAACTTTTCCCGACTTTCTTGCACTTTGCGCGGCGCCGGGCCGCAGCTTGGCCAAGGGGCCCGAGCTGCCCTCCGGGCTAGGAGGCAGCGCCCTTTGCAGTCCGGTCCCGGGCACTCCCTGCACACGCAGCTCTTGCTTCGCCTTGGCTCTTTCCCCACGCAGCAGATCGAGGAGGCGCCTCAGGCAGACACCCCTCCCGCCCCGCCGACTCCTCTACGCCCGGGGACTCCGCGCGGGGGAGGGTCGCGAGTTCCGCTCGAGCTCCGCTCCCCCGGCCTTGGCTTCCTCTCTCCGGATCCCGCGGGGGATGGATGGCCAGCGGGGGCGGGATGCTGGGGACGGCTGGTAGGAGTCTCCCGGCGGCTGGCTCCTCGGGGGCAGCGGAGAAGTTTTGTCTCTCGCGCGGCCCTGCAGCAGGCAGAGGCCGAAGCCCCCCTTTTGCCTTCTCTCGCAAAGGGACTAGGGCCGGGTTATTGCAACGCGATCGGGCGCGCTGCCCCCTCGCCCCGCCTGGGCGGCTGCTCTGCGCGCTCCGGCCGGGGCAGCTCCCTCCTGCTCGGTGCTGCTGCCGATCCCGGCACGCTGGGGAGGGGTCAGTGAAAAGCCCCGGCCAGCGGAGCCTCCTCCTGAGCTGCGCTTGCCAGGCTCCCTCCCCGCAGCAGCAGCTGAGAGCCCATAGCCAACACCCGCCCCATCCTCAACGCCGAGCGGGGTCCCAGCCCAGGGACAGGGTCCTGCGCCTCGGGGTGATCTCACAGACAGCCACTGAGCGGACGAGAAATTTCTCTCCCTCCCACTGACCCTAGAAGTTTTTCTTCCAGCCCCAGCGGCTGGGAAGAGACAGCTCCCCCCCCGCCCCAGCCTCTGGCTGCTGCTTTCGCGACCTCTCAGCGCCCGCTTCCAGCCTGCACGTGGTTTTAAAGGCAGAACCCGCTGCTCTGGTGAGATGCCTTCCGCAGCAGGAGTGTCGGGGGGGATTGGCTCGGAGGCGAGTGCCTGCCATATCGAGCCTCCCCCTCCCTCCCTCGCAATATTAGCTAAAGCAGGACAGGAGGCTGGACTCGTGGTGTACTGTTGAGGAAAGAGCGAGACTAGAAGCACATAGGTGGTTCGGGATTATAGAGGCAAAGCAGGGGGGAACCTAGCAAGCTGGCTGGTGCTTTCCACCAATCTGGCTTTCCCTCTTTGCCCCTGAGGCCCAGCAGCACCCCCTGACTGAGCCTGCAAAAGCATTACACGCGTTCTTGCAAACATACAGTACAGTTTGCTTCACCCCCACCCAAAGCAGATCCTCATTAAGGAGAAATCAATGCTGGGGCTGGATAGCATGGATGTAAGGTCTATCAGTCAAGAGAGCTATCTGTCAGAACTAGAGAGATGCCTATTATAAAGGGACGGGGGTTGTTGTTCTAGTTGTTTGAAACACCTGTGAATCTGAACAGTAAGTGGTACTTCCTAGACCCAAAGTAAATGAAGGCACAAAACCAGAAGTGTTTGGTTGGGGGTACCTGCACCACGATGAAGAATCTTTGCTCTTTGGCGAGGGAGTTCTGCTCCCTTGCAGCTCACCAGCTTTGACAGAGCAGAACTGCAGTGAGGGAAGGGTGGGCACTTTCCCTGGACCCTACAGTGGCCAGAAGTGAGAGAGGTACATTCTTTGGAAGACCTAAGGTTAACATAACATAAGAACATAACATAAGAATGGCCGTACTGGGTCAGACCAAAGGTCCATCTAGCCCAGTATCCTGTCTACCAACAGTGGCCAATGTCAGGTGCCCCAGAGGGAGTGAACCTAACAGGCAATGATCAAGTGATCTCTCTCCTGCCATCCATCTCCACCCTCTGACAAACAGAGGCTAGGGACACCATTCCTTACCCATTGTGGCTAATAGCCATTAATGGACTTAACCTCCATGAATGTATCCAGTTCTCTTTTAAATGCTGTTATAGTCCTAGCCTTCACAACCTCCTCAGGTAAGGAGTTCCAGAAGTTGACTGTGCGCTGTGTGAAGAAGAACTTCCTTTTATTTGTTTTAAACCTGCTGCCTATTAATTTCATTTGGTGACCCCTAGTTCTTGTATTATGGGAATAAGTAAATAACTTTTCCTTATCTACTTTCTCCACATCACTCATAATTTTATATACCTCTATCATATCCCCCCTTAGTCTCCTCTTTTCCAAGCTGAAAAGTCCTAGCCTCTTTAATCTCTCCTCATATGGGACCCTTTCCAAACCCCTAATCATTTTAGTTGCCCTTCTCTGAACCTTTTCTAGTGCCAGTATATCTTTTTTGAGATGAGGAGACCACATCTGTACACAGTATTCAAGATGTGGGCGTACCATCGATTTATATAAGGGCAATAATATATTCTCCGTCTTATTCTCTATCCCCTTTTTAATGATTCCTAACATCCTGTTTGCTTTTTTCCCCACATTAACCTGCTACTGTACTCAGTAGCACATTAGAGCTGGTTTTCTGATGTGATAAACTCCTAAGGTTCCTCAGACCAGGATTGCAGCCAACAAACCAACAGCTGAGGATGCAAGCAGACTCAGAGGGCAGATACAAGGAGTTACCAGAGCTGTGGAACAGAAAATCTATAGGAATGGAGGGATAGCTACTCTGAGGGGATTGCAGCTGAATCAATGGTGGGGGGATGGTTGTGTAGCTTTTTCATATGAAAGGTACTGCACATTGCATTGTTGTTTACCTTTATTGCAGATATTGCTGAATTTTAAAACACTTTAAATTAAGAAAGGGTGAAAAAGATGGTTGACACATTGTAAACTACATGAAGCCTTGAGTAAGCAAAACCCTCTCAATTTTCAACATGTTGGTAGGAATTGCTGATAAGTCACTAAAGCATTCTGATGCTTCAAGACACACAACAGAATTTAATCCTTTTCCCGGGGACACACACATAAACTGCCCACACTCTATTGACTCAATTTCTTTATCAGCACAGCTGTGTTGAATCCATTCTACAGCACAATAGAACGTCAGAGAAAAGAGCAAACCACTACTGAACCATATTTCCCCAAGTTACTTTTCATTATAGATCATATTGAATTTTTTAAAAATCTGGACTAATGATACCCAAGTCCCTTAAGATTGAACTGGATCCTGCCCCAGTCAAACTAAATAGCCAACAAACTGACCTCAGTAAAAAAGCAGGATTGGGCCTAAGTCTGACAAATAAAAGTAAACCAAATAAGCAACTCAGCAATCTACATAAAAATTTCACACATTGCTACCACAGCAGACAGTGCAGTGTGTGGTAAAGGCCCACCCACTTCTCCTTGGCTCTCCACAAAAAGATTCCATATCACTGACAGACAAGACCTCTCTTCTGTATTTGTTATTAGCTGTTAGGAATAGTCAATGTGTTTTCAAGGAAAAGGGATTGATGTGAACTTTTGTACTGAGGGAAGAACTTAACACAGTTCTTTTTGTTATAAGCGGGCTTTTGTAATCTCTTTTCTTGTTCCAGTACATGGTGGTCTCCCAAGTTCTTCAATGTAAAAACAAAACAAGAAGAGAAGGCATTTTATTTTCTAACTGTTGCTGTGGTAACCCAAGAAAAAAACTCACCCCATATCCTAAGGAAGTGAAGGCAACTGTGCATCGCACTCATTTTTAAGATGTCAGCCTTATGTTGCTTCTAAATATAGCAGCTGAAGCACTTTTTGACACTATTTGTTTAATTGTATTTTTTTCATTACAATACAGACTGGGACTGATTTTTGCCCCTTGCTGTGTTCCCCCAACTCCTGCTGAAATCAACTTGAAGTAGCCCTGTACCATACAGATTTTGAAATTCTCTTATATTTCAGGCCTGGTGCTGAGTGTCCTCATTCTCATGGGGCATTCAGCATCTCACAGGTTTGGGCCCTTTTGATTTTTCATTTGTACAATTCACTTTTCTCTCCTTCAGTTACACAGCCCCACCCCCCTGCACACTGCTTCACAGTTTAATTAAAGTGCTCAAAGCAATTGAAAACATAAACTTCACAAGAAAACTTGTGTGCATGTTACTGCCTGCTTATGAAAAATGATCCAATGCCAAAAAAAGTCATATTTAGGCATATATATTGTATACAAATACATCTTATTTTTAGAAGTGCTGAAAATGGGATTACTTGCATGCCTAAAATTAACTATGTACATAACTGTATGCAGGATCAGCCCCTTACACCTCCAGTGAGTGATTATATAGTATTGTACCAGCAAAAAGTTACTTAATTCACTAAATACTAAGGCTGTCAAGCGATTAAAAAAAATCATAATTAATCACATGATTTAAAAAATCGCAATTAATCGCACTGTTAAGCAATAATAGAATACCATTTATTTAAATATTTTTGGATGTTTTCTACATTTTCAAATATATTGATTTCAATTACAACACAGAATACAAAGTGTACAGTGCTCACTTTATAATTATTTTTGATTACAAGTATTTGCACTGTAAAAAAAACAAAAGAAATAGTATTTTTCAATTCACCTAATACAAGTACTGTAGTGCAATCTCTTTATCATGAAAGTTGAACTTACAAATGTAGAATTATGTACAAAAAATGCATTCAAAAATAAAACAATGTAAAATTTTAGAGCCTGCAAGTCCACTCAGTCCTACTTCTTGTTCAGCCAATCGCTCAAACAAGTTTGTTTACATTTGCAGAAGATAATGTTGCCCACTTCTTGTTTACGTCACCTGAAAGTGAGAACAGGCAGTTCTCATGGCACTGTTGTAGCCCGCATCACAAGATGTTTACATGCCAGATGTGCTAAAGATTCATATGTCCCTTCATGCTTCAACCACATGCGTCTGTGCTGATGATGGGTTCTGCTCGATAACAATCCAAAGCAGTGCGGACTGACGCATGTTCATTTTCATTAACTGAGTCAGATACCACCAGCCGAAAGTTGATTTTCTCTTTTGGTGGTTCGTGTTCTGTAGTTTCCGCATCGGAGTGTTGCTCTTTTAAGATTTCTGAAAGCATGCGCCAAACCTCATCCCTCTCAGATTTTGGAAGGCACTTCAGATTCTTACACCTTGGGTCAAGTGCTGTAGCTATCTTTAGAAATCTCACATCAGTACCTTCTTTGCGTTTTGTCAAATCTGCAGTGAAAATGTTCTTAAAATGAATAATATGTCTTGGGTCATCATCCGAGACTGCTATAACATGAAATATATGGCAGAATGTGGGTAAAACAAAGCAGGGGTCATACAATTGTCCCCCGAGGAGTTCAGTCACAAATGTAATTAACACATTATTTTTTTAACAAGTGTCATCAGCATGGCAGCATGTCCTCTGGAATGGTGGCCAAAGCATGAAGGGGCATACGAATGTTTAGCATATCTGGCACGTAAAGACCTTGCAATGCCAGCTACAAAAGTGCCATGCAAATACCTGTTCTCACTTTCTGGTGACATTGTAAATAAGAAGAGGGCAGCATTATCTCCTATAAATGTAAACAAACTTGTTTGTCTTAGCAATTGGCTGAACAAGAAGTAGGACTGAGTGGACTTGTAGGCTCTGAAGTTTTACATTGTTTTGTTTTTGAGTGCAGTTATGTAACAAAAAAACCCTACATTTGTAAGTTGCACTTTCATGACAAAGAGATTGCACTACAGTGTCCCTGCCTGCAGGTAGGGGATCTTGGGGGACAACTACTGCACTGGTGGGGTGCAAAATAAACTTTATTAAGAAAACGCAAAAACAGGGAAAATTCAATAGTGAGAGGTATGGGGTTTGTTAAGGTAGACAATTGGGGAGGGGGTTCTTTTAGTAAATAGGATAGGGGGTTTCAATAGTGGGGTACAATACAGTGGGGCACAATACAGTTGGTAACCAATTAACACTGAAGTATAAATGTAACAGGTAGCTAACAATTTCTATGTAAAGGGTGTGTCACAGCAGCATATAACCAACTAACAGTTATGGGTAGAATGTGTTAAATAACCAACAACTCTAGGTAGAAATGTGTCACAGTGGTGTAAATGTAAAATGTGAGGTGTGTTAGAGAGAAAAAGGGTAACCAATGGGGTTTTATGCTAGACTTCAGTAATACAATTGAGGTTTGGCAGCAGTAGGAGCAGGGTGAGCACGTGGGGGAAGGGATTAAAAGAGAGAGAGAGAGAGACCAAAGGCGGAGGGAGATTTAAACTCAGGGAGACACAGAGAGCAGACAGGCTGCAAGTTTAAACAGCAGAGAGACTGCAAGAGAGAGAGAGACAGAGACCAAAGGCGGAGGGAGATTTAAACTCAGGGAGACACAGAGAGCAGGCAGGCTGCAAGTTTAAACAGCAGAGAGACTAAAAGAGAGAGAGAAAGTGGTAGAGGAATGAGGTTGGGGGATGGGGGAAGACAGACTTAATCACAATTATACAGAACACAGCAAAATCTTTTCTATGATCTAACTTAACCAATACTACACAAATTAGCAAGTAACAAAACACAATGCAACAATTCTTTAAGCCTAACTTACAGAGTACAATGCAAGCAATTTTCTAAACCTAACTTAACCACAGCTATGCAAAATGAAATTACAATTTATCTAGACTAAAGGCTAAACCTAACCTAATGGGTGCACCTTATACTTGGGGTGGTTCCAGAGGGCAGAGTGGTGTGTGCCCAGGATACAGCTCCAAGGGGGAAGGGGGGATTTAACTAGTGGTGGCTGCAAGCAGGCTTATTTCTAGCAGCAAAGGCGCTGCGGAGCTAGAAGCAGATTACAGATACAGACCAAGGAGATTGCTTGGGTCTGCCTGCTGGGGAAAGAAAGCCAGCAGTTAGAACAAGGGGAGTGTGCAAGAGGTTTTTCCTTACCAATCCCCAAAGCAGCAGCAGGAACAGCAGTTTCAGCATCAGAGGACGCAGAGAGGACTCGATTCGCTTACAATAATCAGGAGATCTCCAGGCACAAATTCGTTGTTCGTGGGAGGGGAGTTTAAAAACGGGGGTACACTCAAAAACAAACGAGAGCGGGGAGGGGCCCCCCCCAAAGACCCCTAGCTGATCAGACCAGGTGACAAAGCAAGGACCTTCTCCGGGGGTCTGGTCAGAAAATGTCTGGTTTTAAAGGCAAACTCAGGCAGTTTCCCGCCAGTAACTCTGATTGGTTCCCCTTAATACAGGGGAGGAGAGAAGGCAGGGAAAACTGCAGGTAAGCATAGGCATGCCTGGGCATGTTCTGAGCCACAGGTATGACTCATACGCTCAGCTATGTGGCCACTTTAGGTCTTGCATACCTGGGCAGAGCACCCTACACCGAGCCGGGTCCGAACAAAGAAGCTAGACAAAGGAGCGAAAAGCCCCCCTCCTTGAGCAGAGCAATGGCTCCAGTCAGTCTGCACAAGCCATTTCCATGAGCAGGGCCAGGCTGTGACTTTGGTCAGTTCCATGGCCGGGGGGGGGGGGGGGGGGGGGGGG
>QXTE01000057.1:7600384-7674495 GCA_003942145.1 Platysternon megacephalum | reverse complement strand
GGGGGGGGGGGGGGGGGGGGGGGGGAGGGCGGCCACTCAGCACAAACAGAAAGGAAGGGGGAAAAAAGGAATTCAGCAGGGGGACAGCTGTAACAGACATACAGTACTTGTATGAGGTGAATTGAAAAATACTATTTCTTTTGTTTATCATTTTTGCCAATATTTATAATAATAATATACACTTTGATTTCAATTACAACACAGAATACAATATATATGAAAATGTAGAAAAACATCATATTGAATACATTTCAATTGGTATTCTATTGTTTAACACTGCGATTAAAACTGATTAATTGCGATTAATTTTTTTCGAGTTAATCACGTGAGTTAACTGCGATTAATCGACAGCCCTACTAAATATAAAAGAGACATGACTTAAGTATAAACTGTGGTGCAGCTTTAAAACTGAATTGATTGTTTCTTTAGATGAAAGATTACTTCATAATCAGATGTTGTTTGCATTCATAAAACTTTAGTGGAAAAATGCTCTCACACAAAAAAACTATTTGCAGTAGAACAGCAGTATGTCTAGGAGGAAAGTAGGTCAGCACCTTGGGCCATAAAATGGATTTGCAATAAGCATGTATAACCACAAGGGATGTGCATCTTGCAAATGAAAATGATTGTTCCATTTGTTTTTTCATACTTTTGTTTTCTGCTATTCAATTTGCATGGATAGTGCACTTTTTAAAATTAGATAGAGGGTGGTTATTTGCATTCATTTAGTTCATTTATATGCAACATAATCACAGTCAGTGGAGAAACATCTATGACACAGTAGAGAACTGGAAATATGTATCTGCTTTTTTTTTTTTTTTTAAGGAAGGGCCTTTATTAAGACACATTTTTATCCTTTTCCTGATAAGTGGCTTTTTATTTGACTTGTGTAGGATGGTTATTATCCATATTTAAGGGAGGAGAGATTGTTTTGGTGGCACATAGATACCTTAGCAAATAAAGATGCCATGTGAGTGTGTATTTTATGCTATGAGGTTTTTGAAGTGATCTGATTGTCTTGTTACAATCAGATTTCTTAAATACATGCCAGCTCCCAGCCACTTAAATTCTTTAGATTTGTGCCTCAGAGTTTTTCAGCCTAGCAAACCATAACTTTCACTAACATGTGATATTAAAGAAAGGAATGCTTTCCAGCAGGAATGAAATCAGCTAAAAATACATGCACAGTGCCTACAGTCTGTTTCTCTGCTTGCTGAAATAACCCAAACCCTATAAAGCCTACTTTTGTGGAAAACTGACATTCAATTCTTAGACTGAAGCACACACAAAAATTAATGTACATAAGGTGTCAATCTGAGAACTTTGTTCTATAGTATTATTGTGACCTGTTCCATAATAGCATATATAATATGCAATAAAGACACAAATAGAGGAGAGATAGAGGGTTCTACAATAAGAGATAACATAAAAAAATATTTTATCTACTTTTGCCATCTTCCTTCTTTTCTCTAAAGTGCAGCAAGTGTTAAACACTTTGAAATCCAGGTTACCCACAGGATGAAACTTGTTCATGCAAACATTTGATGAATAAAATGTTCACTATAATAAACAGTTCAACAACATTCTATATAATTAATTTCTTTATTTCCCTTCATAAACAAAACGACCTGGTTTTAACAGGTTTTCATAGGCAGCACAGCCTGTAGGAGAGAAGTTGGAGTCCATTGCTACTATGAGAATCCTGAAAGCAGGTTGCTCTCCAGCCTTATATCTGGAGCATGTACCAGTGGCTGGGCAATGGGACTTAGACTCAGGAGGCCTTGGTTCTAATCCGGGTTCTGTTGCTGGGTGACCTCAGGCATGTAATTTCACTACTCCGTGCCTCAGTTTCCCCATCTTGTAAAACAAGGATAATGATACTTTGTTAAACATTTGGAAAGCTAAGAGATAAATGTCAATGAATAGCTATTGCAATTACCACTAAATAACAGAAATAATTAAAAAATTTAAAGAGAAAGAAATTGACCTGATGATGCAGCAACCCAGCACCCAGGCCCACGAGGTCACCTGACAGGAGATATTTAGCACCTTGCAGGTTCCTTCCTAAAGTAGCAAGATGGCCAATCCAGATACCATGAATGAAGAACCAGGTGGAATTTACAGGCCTGGGCTGGCTGGGTTTTTAAACGGAGGAGGTAAAAGACTTAGAGGGGAAAGCTAGCTGCTGGTTGCATTGTTCTGCTCTTTTGCCAGTGGTATTGGAATAAATGAACCGTATTCACTTATTTCTCCTGTTCAAGAATCCCAATCTTGCAGAGCAGTGGGGGTAGAAACTTTATTCACTTACATAGAAAGTAAAGAGAAGATCATTAGTTTTAAACAGCAACCCAAGCCCTGCTAACACCTGCAGACAACGTGGAGTGGGGGCTCCCATTCAATTCTTCCTTGTTAGATCCCTTCTATTAGAACTTATTTGCATCTATAATTCACAGTAACGCCTCATCTTTTAGTCTTCAGGGAATTGTTATTCCCATGACAAGATCTTTCCTCTGAAACCTTTTGGTGAAAGGCAGCCCGGGATTAAACGGGCTGGTGACTGAAATATCCTTTCATGTTACTAAAGGGTGGTCTGTCTGATTGAGGGATGAATGCACAGCCAGAGCTCTGTTGGAATTCTGTATTCTTGCTGTGTTCTCCTATCACTCCTGCAGACTAGAGCTGGCTCTGATCCTGTGAGGTGCTGAGTGCCCTTAACTCCCACTGAAGTCAATGGGAGTGGAGGGCATGCCATACCCATGCAGCATTGGACTATTCATAATATAAATGTTGCACAAATGATTATTACACTTTATAGCATGTTTTCTGGGTAAAAACTGGTTGAAAGAGTCCCTCCTCTCCCTCAGCATTGACAATGAATTTGATTTAATAGCAGAGCCTGAAATTATTTCCATTAAAAAATGTATTATAAATGTTCAAGGAGCTGTAACCACATTTGAAAGCTAGATATACTCATGCCAAAGGGTAAGCTAGCTTCATCTAGCTAAAGAACAATTGCTAGTTGAAACAATTTTACCCTTTATTAGCCCACACAAAAAAGGTGGTATACTAAGTATATCTTTAATGTGTTTCAGGCATACCAAAGTTTAGTAAAAAAAATGTGCCAAATCAACCTGCAGTATACTGAAAATATGGATGTAAAATATGAAAGATGGACTGGAGATACATTATTCAGGTTTTCAGTCTAATATCTATTAATTTGGACACAAAGATATACGTGCTGAAATTAAGCACAGTTTACAGTTATTTCTTTTGTGGCCTAATAATAACAACCTAGCTCTTATGTAGTACTTTTTATCAGTAGATCTCAAAGTGCTTTACAAAGGCAGACAAGTATTCTGATTTTACAGCTAGGGAGGATGATGCACAGGCCAGTGAAGTGACTTGTCTAAGATTGCACAAGAAAAAGCGGCTTGAATGTAAATTGAAATCTCTCAGCTATTTGGCAAGTAGCATTTTATAAAATTAAAAATCTTATTGTTTCAGAATGGAAACTACATTATTAATACCTGAAATTACTAAGATCAGTGTATATGCAACTGTACTGTATGCATACCCTAAAGAAGAATTCATCTATCAATGTGGTTCATTGACTTTGAGATTCAAACCTGCTCTAGTTTCCTTCTAATTTTTCCTTTTCTAAGGAACAGTCTAAGCTAATATACTACAACTTGGAAGGTCAATGATTGCCCTGTGGGTCATTTTAGGGCTAGTGATGTTGAAATTGAAATAAATGTGATCTTTGCTTTCCCTCCACTACATTAGGGCCAGGATTAGCCTCTCTCTTTTAGGCCCTGATCCTGCAAAATGTTGAGCACGCTGGCCAAATACTTATGCACATGCTTAACTTAAGCATGTGCCTACATGCTTTGCTGGATCAGGATCAAACTGCTCAGCATCTTGCAAGATGAAGCCCTTAAGTATCTGCACAGACCAAGAAAGCATTTCACAAAATGCAGTCCCCATGCACCCAAAACTCCCATTAAAATCAATGGGAGCCTTGGGTATGAAAGAAATGCAGGATGGAATCCTTGGTGTGAAAAGCAATGGCTGCCAAATTGCACTGATGTGCATAACTGCATCGGCAATGTGTGGCTAAGTCTACATTTACTACTTCAGCTACGTCAAGTCAAAACAATCCTAGATGATTTGATATGTCTGCATAGCATAATTATAGATGTAAACAATGACTGCCATTACAGAAGCTAGAGCAATAAGCTAAGTAAATACATGAGGTATTTCAGTATAGTTGTAATATACATCAGTACTATAGTACCAGGAATTAAGTTTGAGCCCATCATACCCTTGGTAGTTCAGTCTGTGCATGACAACCCAGTCGTCAGCTTTAATGAAACTTCCTCCATCTCCAGGATGAGCCACAGTCTCCCCCATTTTTAGTTATTTGGGTTTCAAAGCAGAGACCTTTACAGGAGAACAGGGTTTCAAGCCATGCTTTTGTTTTGGAGGTTCCTGAGGGTACAGCTGCTGAAAGATCAGGGTGGGAGTTCCATTACTTCTACTCCCTTCCCCCAAAACACACACGTACTGTTGATGTTCTTATTTAGTTTTATAGACCCTTTCATGCCCTCGGAAGCCTTTCTGGGTTGTGGGGGAGGAGGGAATGAGTGAGATACAAATTAAGCATGAATAACACACAGAACTATTTTCCTTTTTCTTCTGTATTGGTAAGTGTTCTATTTTTCTAACTCTTCCCAGGAGCAAGACAGAAACCATTCTTCTCTTATTTCCCACCCCCTCCTATTTTTTTTTCCTTCCAGAAAGGGGCTTGTAGTGAAGCTCTGTTGTTACCTATTATGCTCTATTCCTCTGTGCTATTTAGCATCGCTGCTGTGTGCATGTATGTGGGTAGTTCTTTCATGTTATGTGTATAGACATTTCTTTTGGGGCTCTTTTAAGTCAATTACTATGTTGCCTTTATTAAGTTTTTTCCCCAGGAGCCTGCCATATGGTTAAAGGATTATAATATTTTTGGTCTCTAATGTTCCCTTCCACCCCTTTTATTGTCACGTATATATGAAAAAGGTCATGACAGATCGTGTAATATCTTTTTGTTGATTCACATGGGGCAAGATCCTGTGAGGTGCTGAGCACTCATCTCCTACTAAGTTTCTATATCATGCATTTGTTATGAAACTAATAAAACATCTAAAACCTATTAGGGAATGCCAGGTGGATGCTCATTTGACCTGTAGAAAGTTGTTGCTTGTTTCCTTAAGTGAAGCCAAGTAAGTTACTTCAACTAAGGGTTTAATTTGTGCCATAACTGAACACTACATAAGGCCATTACAAGATCTTGGGTAACTAAGTGAGCAATACACAATGGTTGCGATGAAGCTGAGCCTTGGAAAGAAGACAGTTTCCCCCATAGCTAATTTTTAAAAAGCCTTAGGGCCTGGTCCTATAGCTGTTCCATGCATGAACCTCGACAGGATTCAGCCCTTAGTTTACTTTAACGACACCAGCACCTACCGCCAGTGGGAGTTGAATCACAGTATCTGCAAATTCTAACCCTTGGTTTTCTTTTGATTTTCCTTTTTACAAGTATGTATAGATTTGACTCATACATTACATATGATCATACCTAGTACACGTGAAGGTGGATTGCACAATTTGCCCTGTGGCTTCTTCTTTATTCTGAATTCCTCTTAGACAGCCACTCCCTGGAAATGGCAATTGCAAGACAAGTTGATTCGAAGGTTTGTGTCTACAGTAGGGTTTTTTCCATAGCACTTCCCACTGTTGCTCCAGTTTTAGAGCTGCACTCGTGGTAGCAACAGTGATACATGTTGATATAGACAGGACTCCAGACATTCACCAGCATTTTAGATACTCTATCATCTAACCCTACTCAGATCTGATCTACACAACACAGTAGTTAAAATGCCTTGTCTATGTTACCCAAAATTGGGCCAGCCAGTAAGCTTAGGGAGGGCTAATGACCCACCAGAGTTTGGCAGAAAGCAGCACATTTATTATACTGATAGCTAAGCTCAAAAGAAGCGGGGGTAGTCACACTCACACTCGCATACTCACGCTCCCAGGATAGGCACGACACTTGAGATGTCAGGATCCTTCAAGGTAAGTGTCCCACAGCGCAGCGATGGACAGTGCGATGAAGGTAAGTCTTCCCGAAGCACAATGAAATGCAACGCGGCGAACCACTGGCCAGATGGTCTGGGTGAAGGGCCTTCATGGGAGGTACAATCTTGTGAGTGCACTCCTGAGCACATGGCCCCTTCCCCTTTTAAGGACCTGCTAAGACTAGAGATGACTTGGCCACGTCTGGTTGGTCACACTCTACCTCGGACAGTGTCCATGCATTGGGTGTGTGATCGCTGCCTAATTAGAGTTCCAGACACCTTGTCTACCTGGGAGCCCTTCTGATCTTCCAGCTGTTCAAGCAGCCCATTCATCCCACAAGCATTTCAGGAGGGAGGGAGAGGGGGAAAGCCACTTCACAGGTATTCAAAGAAGGAGAGGAGACAAAACGAGGGGGGGAGGGGAGGTGTAACAGACCTTTTGAGCATACAAGTTATACAGAGTATACAGATCACTGCTGCTCCTACAACAGTCTACACTAGCTAACTCTCCATTGCTACGAGTGATGGGGTTCAACCAGAGGTAAATTTTAGGAGAAACAAAATCTGAGTGTACAATTTGGCACACTGGGAAATGAGGGACTGTGTCTCTTTCTGCTCTCCACAAGAAGCCATATTTAATATGGTTCATATTAATACATTCTGAATACTATGGACCTGATTTTCAACTCACTTATACAAATGTTATGTTAGTATAACTCTGCTTCTAGTCCACTGGAGTTATTTTCTCCATTCACACTAGTGCAAAGAAGGGAAGAATCTGGCCCTATCTGCCTAGCTATCTACATAAGGCATAGCAATTTTACAACTACTTTTAAAGATGTGCTCCATACTGGATCTCTAAGTTGTACTATGACTGGACTGGCTTTAGAAGTAGGCAAACAGCATTAGCATTAACTGTGCTTTAAAATGATTATTCAGCCCATACAATTGGGGAAATAGAAAGCTCATTGTAGAAACCCTCCAGCCACACTGTGCACCGGTGAAAGGAGTAGGCACAATCTGGCCCCAAGTTAGATGAATTAAAAAGACTGTAGTGACTATAGACGTCACATGGGTCCATAGCATAAACACAGTTGGGTCCGTTCCACACTGACAAGACTAAAGTACATTATACCATGGGACCCGGATCAATAAATGTTGCAGCAGAAGTGGGCTCATGACGTTACTAAGTAGCATCACAGGCTGAAGTCACTGATTTCTGCTGCACAAAGATGCTGTTACTCAAGGTTTGCTATTTTGTTTTTTACATAATAAATATTTTATTTAGGCCCCCAATACTATCTTGTCCAGAACCATCCCTCTACAAGCCTAATCCAGTCAGCAACCAATGACAATCACCTCTTTTGCTTTTGTGAAGTTCAGGTTAGACAAGTCATATTGTCAGTAATGATTAGTATTATTAGTTTCCAATAGCAGCCACAATATGCTCATTACTCAATGTCAATGATTGATGCTCCTGTTTAATACAATTCAATACCACGTGTACGTCTTCCTTGAATTCCATTTACTCAAAGAAACACTGCTGGGTAGTCTAGGTCCCAAATTTATGTTTTGTTTAAAAAAAACCCACCATAGCTTTTTCAAAGAACTAATAGTAACATTTTCATGAAAATATATTCTTTGAGTCTAATTATTTCCCTCCAGTGTTTGCCACCCAAACACTGCAGCAGCATCCTAGTGCATGAGAAACCCCCAAATGAAACTGACCTGAAACTATAAACAAAGGAGAAGGTGAACTATTCCAGAGAGGGTCCTGAATGATGTTACCCTAGTTGCTGTGGGACCTCTCCCACGGAGAGCAGCACTTCCAACAATGTGCAGTGGCCATTGCCATTCAGATTGCAGCACGGGTGGTGAACAAAAGCTGCCTTTTCTCCGACCTCTGTCTCAGAACAGTCCCCATGAGACTGGTGGCTTGTCTGCAGTGGGGACTTTTGCACCAGTGTAGCTATGCTGATGTAGTTTCACCAATGCAAATCCCTGTAGTTCTGCTGCACCCATGTAAAACCAGGCCTCGGTGGGATTACTCACAGGTATAAAGCAAAGCATGTGTGTAAGTATTTGCAGGATCATCAGAACCTTAGGGTGAAATCCTGGCTCCACTGAAGTCACTGAGAGTTCTGCCACTGACTCCAATGGAGCCAGGGTTTCACCTTTAGTCTTTTCCTTTCCAAAGCTGAGGTGGGAAGGAAAGATAGAACCAGCAGTGTAGATGAAAAAGAGAAAGAGAAGAGGGCTGGGGTGGGTGTAAATGAAATGGAAGGAGTGACAATTAAAAGCTTATAAAGCATCTCAGCTTTGTTTGTTGATTTAAATGCACAGTGAAACAATTCTAGGGGGCCCTTCAGTCTTCAATTCTGAAAGGAAACATGAAGAACAGCTCAACTGACATGAAATATAATAGGCTGCCTGCTTGTGGAGACCCAGTCAGGTCATGGGATTTAGGATTGAAGATGATTGAGAATGGAGCATGCCTCCACCTGTCTCAGCAAGTGGTAACGGCTGGGTGGAGGCGCAGAGTGCTCATTTTTTGTTTTTGCAGCAACCTTATTCATTAGTGCTACATTCTGAAGGAAAACAAATGCAGCTATTCAGTGACTTTTCTGTTTAGCCTGGACAGATTCCTGTTTGGTGCTCTGAAAATTACCTTAGAATTAGTCAAGAATGTATGCATTTTATAGTCAGCCTCTTGTAACACAGCAATCTGAGTAAAACAAGGGAGATACTTTTGTTCCACAGTTTCCATTTAAAAAACACCGCCCCTCTCCCCAAATAATTCCAAAGTTTCCTGCCAAAAAGAGCCAACCTAAATCCCAGGAGACTTCTTCCTTCTTGTCTGGAACACAACCCAAGACAACAAGGGTTGGCTAGAGTCAAAGCTGTATCTGAGAATTGTTAAAATGCATGTTTGTGTTGTACTATGCTACTGAGAAGTTTCAATACATAATAATAGCACATAACTATAGCATGTTAGTGTATTAGTTATTCAAAGTGCTGTAAGAACATCAACTAATTAATCGTTTACCTCCTCTGCAGAGTGTCGCAAGAATTCTCTCTTTTTTTAAGAACACATGAACAAAATGGGCTACAGAGAGGTTAAAAGATTTACCAGAGACCACACAGCTAACAAGTGTCACAGCCATGATTAGAAATCAAGAACCAATTATTCTCAGTATCATTATTTTTAACCTTAATGTCAGTTCCAAGGATTAAAGATGGGATAAGGACCCTGGGGGAGCAATGGGGGAATTGACCATAGGTTTCTAGATTTTTAGTAATGTTAAGTCATAATAATCAATTTAATGTTATCAGTTTCTTTTGGTGTATGGCCAAAATATGTTTAACCTGGGTGCCTAAAGCTAGCCTCCTAAATGGAGCTGGTCAGAAATTTTCTGATGAAATGAAGTTTCATTGGAAAATGCCGATTTGCTGGACTGAAATATTTTATCAAAACTATTTTAGATTTGACAAAACTTTCACCAAAACTCAAGCATATTTCCATATTGGGAATCTTCTGGTGTGTCACAGTCCATAGCTTAGTGACAGGGAGCCTGCCAGCCTCCAGAGTCCTTTTCACTGAGCTTCCAGACTCCAGGCTAGCCTAGAAGTCAAATCCCTGGTATACCCAAATCCAGGGCAGTCCACCTGGCCTGGAGTCCAGTCCTGGGAGTTCCAGCAGGTGCTGGTTGAAATTGGCATTCTTGTCAATTTCACTCAGCAGCTGCTGGTCCTAGAGAGCAAATTTCATTTTGGAAACACAATGTGCTCAGTGTTTGTGAAACTAATTTTTTTTTCAGTTTCTCATTTCAGCAAGGAAATTCAAAAACAATTCAGTTCAAGCCAAATTAATTTTTTCTTCTGAATATTTGGGTCTGCCCCAAACCAAAAAAAATCAATTCCTCCCTCAACTCTACTCCTGAATCCATATTTAGACATCTAAATGAAAGTCAATAGGAGTGTTGGTTTTCAGCACCTTTAAAAAAATAAAAAGGTCACATATTTATGTTCCTAGATAAGGATTTATGAGCCTAACTTAGCCACCCAGGTCTGAAGAATCGGGTCATAGTTATTCAATTGATTTTCTTATCTTAGCTGTTTTTATGAGTTTATTTGAATAATAAAAATCTGATTATTTTCAAGTCTAATTCTTTCTGAGCAGCTGCCCTTTGAAAATCAAGCCTCTTTAAAATGTCTCATGTTGGATACTGAAAAGCTGAGCCATCCAAAATCATTATTCATTTCTGAAAATTTAGGCACACATAGCTATATCCTGTACAAGAGCTCTTTTGGAATTGAAATTATTATTAGAAAAACTTATTGGAAGTTCCAGGTAGTTTTCGGCACGTTTAAGTTCCCATGCTGTGGCTCTATCTTGACAAATAGCTGGAGGTTCGATGTTTTCTAATACAGAAAACCATGGTAGAGGTGTTGGGTGGAAGATGACGACCTTCATGTGCCCACCCTGTTAAGTGGGACGCCATGACTACCGTTATCAAACTGGTGATTGCCATTGACTGTCGACCTCCTAGTTAAAAGAGCAACAAAATAAGCCTTTCATTTAGGCGAGTAAAGGATACTCAGATAAGTAAGGGTTTTGCAGGCACTTTGATGTTTAGTTCAGCATGTGACTATTTGACGAAATAATCTATTCCAGTTCACTATTTACTTTGGTCAGGAAAGCAAAATAGCTCAAACTTACCCAAACATCTCTCTTTCTAATTTGCTTTCATTTCCTTTTATGCCGTGGAACATGAAAAGAGAAGTGGATTTGATGTTTAGTTCTTTGAGGGGACATTGAAATCGCATTACTGTGATTTTTCTAACATCTAATCTGATTTCCCACTCTGAATCTGACATGTGACTGTGTGTGATTTTGGTTTATGAATTTGAGCTTGATTCTCTGAAAACTGCAAGCTGGACTTGCAGCCTCATATCCTGTTTGGCTTACGCTGACTTCCATGGGTGTTGAGTGCGCAAGCCCCCTGAAAAACAGGTCACTTATTTACTCATCTCAGTATGAATTTAGATGCCTTAATTTAGGCAACTAAGAAGGTTGAACATTTTAGTCTATATGACTTGGCCAAGATCACAGAGAAAGTCTGTGAAAGAACCAGGAATAGAACCCACATTGTCCTTTAAATCACAAGACTTTTCTTTCTTCCCTCTTCAGAATAATTCTATTTGTGAAAAATTAGTGGGCCAAATCCTGAAGTCTTTCCAAAGAGCCAGCTTCTGATCTCAGCTTCACTGATGTATAACTAATCTGAGATCTGAATTCAGGGTCTAATTTTTCTTCAGTCCTTACTCAGGCAGCCTCCCAGTAGTATCAAAGGAGGAGTAAGAATATGTAAACACTGAATAAGGACTTCGGGATTCAGCCCTATATGAGTAACTAGAAGTTTTCTTGAAGTAATTTTTGCCTTATTAATAGCATCATAGTGTGCCTGTAAAGTAATGGTGGCTGTTTACTACTACTACTACTATTTTACTAATGGAAAAGAAAACTGAAGTGCTGTATACTTCTTAAAGGATATCTGAACACTTAGAAGCTTTCAGTGTATGTCTGCAGCCTCCTATGGAGATTATTATTAGAGTGCTCATTTTAAATAGAAACATTTTTACCATCTAACTAGATCAATGAACAGGAAAGAGCACCATAAGGAATTAGCACAAAGAGCATAGTACTGTCTATTATCTGTTCAGAATGGACCACTGATTTCTTTATTACATACAGTGGAGACCACCAAAAAGTCGAAAGGCCTGATTCTGATTTCATTTACACCAGTGTAAATAAAGTGTCAAACCAGTAACAATTAAATCAAGGGATTACACCAGCATAAAACTGCTCTGAGGTCAGAATCAGGCTGCACTCAAGGCAGTTTTTTGCCTGACCATGAAAAGCATCATGGGACCCAATGGTTGTGGATAAACAATATCCTTCTTGCTATACTATGACTGCGTGGTTTTAGGAAATAAGGGTGCTTCGAGTTCTCATGACATATAATAGAACACACATAATGTCAGACCGTGCTCCACTATTTTTAAAACTACTTCAGAACTCATCTGATATTTAAATTTTGTCCTGACCAGGGATCAGTGAGTTTAGACTTCAGAATTAAGAAATCCTTTTCCTTATCTTCACAAGTGTTTGCAGCAGACCAAGAAATGGAGCATGTTATTAGAGCTAAACTGCTGATTATTTGGCTTTTTAAAAATTTATGTTTGCCTGAAGACCATGCAAAACTTCTGCGCCCAGCTACAGAAGTATAAATCCAGAGTAAATCCATTAGTCTCAGTGGGCCAGATTCTGCTCTTATTGATGTTTGGATGAAACTGGAATAAATAACTCCCTTGAAGATAATGGAATTACTCCAGATTTAAACCAGTGTAACTGAGGAGAATTTGTCCTTCTTAACCCTTTTATCCAGTGCCTCATTATATACTGATGTACAGAAGATAGGCCAATTCCTAAAAGCCTTTTCTCATGTCTTTTCAAACATTCCCTCCGAAACATTGACAGTTCACCTCAGGGTTGGTGTGAAGCTGTACTGCCAGGTGACATTCTGCATATACCAGGCCATGTGCCTCCCAGATGTCCCTGGTGTATGGGCAAGTGTTTCTGTTACTACCCCCACTCAGGCATGCAGCCTGCTACCGCCTCTGCATCAGTCCTGCCTCCTCCCCAACCTTCTCAGTTCCCTTTGAGATGCTCTGTGCTGCAAGGCGAATAGGGATGGAGCAATCCCTGCGCTCCAGTGAGTGTTGGTACAGCAGTTTTTGCTGAGATGGGGTGAAGGGAAAAGTTAAATGCTCACCACTCACTGCACACCCAGGTAAGAGCCAGACAGCATCTTGTTCTCATGGAAAAAAGCAATAAACCAGATACTAATAGTAAATCTTAATAATGTATTAATTCTTCTACAGTTCTAAACAATGGACAATCTTGCAATCCATATTCACTTGATTCACTGAAAGCAAGGATAACCTGCGTGAGAAAGACTTGTAGTATTGGGCACCCTAGAAAGAAAGTCTTCACATTTTATTGCAGATTTCTGATCTAGAAAGAGATGGAGTGTATGGCAGCTTCTAACGTAAAGAGCAAATTCTGTGCTGAAAATCATTTCATACTTTGGATAAATAGAAAGTATACTATTTCCAAATTGACTCCGAATCCTGCTTGGGGTAATACAGATCTAAATCCTTATTCCATTATCTCCATAGTTTAAGGCCATCCTGGAATGACTCCATAATAAAAAGAATACTTATGGGAGTTTGATTTACCAGATTGAGATAACATCTTATTTTGCATGTTGGATGTTATTTAATTGTATGGTACCTTTTCCAGACAGGCCTTTCAGCTTTCCAGATATGCCCCCTGAAACTACATGCTCATCTGTTCAGATCCTTGAAAAGCCCTGCTCCTGAATGCTCTCTGCTCTGATGTCACGGCATTTCAGTGCAGCTGAACAGTTGGGTCTGGAACATAAGTACTGTAATTATACCCCAGCACCTGAAAGCATTGGGTGGTTGGAAGTACATTTATAATTGCCATGACCATTAAGGAGATGAGAGAGATCTACGGTGAAATCCTGAAGTCAATGGAAGTTTTACTATGGACTTTAATGGAGCCAGGATTTCATCCCTAGAGCTCAACTCTGATCTCACACTGATATAACTCCATTGACTTCAGTGGCATTAATTCTTGGCCCATAACTCCTACCAAAGGCAGCAGGAAGAGGGCTGGCCTCAAAACTCTCCACAAAAAAAGCTAATAACTTACCTTGATTACAAACTCTGTTCTTCAAGTATAGCCAGTACACAAGTTCTGAAGATCATTTAACTATATGGGAAGTTTGAAGTAGAAGCAAGCAGATTTTGAGCTACGGGGATCAAATGAAGTAAAAAAATCAAATCAGATTGTTTTTAATGAACTGAAATGACAAACAGTTTGATAAATTCTGCAAATTTATGAGAAACATTCTCCTCTTTCTTCAGAGCAAAGCTAGCAATTTTCAGGCCAAACTATATTTTGGAACCAAAGTTATAAGGCAGTTAATATGTCTTATTATGGACATAGGGTGCAACCTTAGCTATGGAAAGGTTTCCACATGCCCATAAAAATGGGCCACATTAAAACCCTGGATGATAACTTCACCTCATGCTCCTCATATTGGACTACATGAAACAAACACCCCATTCAGTTAATGAAACTGTTTCTTTTTTAGTTCTCAAGCTGGTGACATCAAATTTCCTTGGACAAAGGGGGTGTACTTAGGACCTTCCATATGGAAAGAATAATTTCAGGGATCAGACGTAGTATATACATCTGTGGAAAATCAATGCAGGATTTTTGGGGGAGGAGGAAAGAAGGGGAGTGGGCTAGTCTTTAGAATGAGATTTTTTATTGCACCATATGAAGCCCGAGGACAATGTAAGGAGGACATATTAGAATGCTGAGGCTTTGATTCTCCCTCATTTACATGGTAGCATTTTTAACAGTGCAACTTCATTGACTTTGATGGAGTTACTCCCAATTTACATCAGTATAAAATATAAGTAAGTCTTATATGCGGAAGTGAGGAATGGAATTTTCCTTTTACTATCTACAACAATATTTTATTGTACAATAAAAAAGAGGTTGAAAGAAATAGGCATGTGGATGTTGAAGGTGAGGCATGCAAGGAAGCTTATAAAGGGAACTGCAAAAGGCTCTATGTACCACTACTTACTTCCTTTTAGTGTGAGGCTTATGTGGTTCTATAGCAGTGGTCCCCAACCTTTTCCTTCTGGCGGGCGCCAAAAAAAACAAACAAAAAAATGAGCGCTGCCGGCAGGCGCCAAAAAACAACAACACCATGAGCGCTGCCGGCTGGCGCCAAGCGCTGCCGGCGGAGCAAAAAAACCAAAACAAAACCACCCCAGCGCTGCCGGCGGAGCAAAAAAAAAAAAAAAAACCCCAAGGGCTCCACGGGCGCACTTACACCCCCCGGCGGGCGCAATGGCGCACGCGGGCAACGCGTTGGGGACCCCTGTTCTATAGGGTATTGCGCTGGCTTTTGTCAGTGGGGAGATTCTCACCTTCAGTGGACTGAATACAGAGTTCGAGACGAGTTCAGCTTTTAATAAGTGTTGCATCATGAAATCATGCTATCATGCCTAGGTAGTACTGGGCATGCTAAATCTCTACAAGTCACGGTGATACAGATTAAACATTTACTATTCCATTAACCACCAACATCCAGGAACTAAAGCAGCACACTTTAACGTTTCAGCTATGTTGTCCAGTGAAGTCACATTCTTCCCATTCATATCTTGCTTGAAAGTAGTGGTTTGCTTCATGCTAGTATTCCTGTCATGCTGGTTAGGGCAGTGTCAGATCACCTGCCATGTATTGTGATTTCTACCTGCCCAGGAAGTAGTATAGCAATAGCATTCAAAGAGACTTTTCAGAAATATTTCAAGTTTTTTAATATTCTTCTCTTTCTTCATTATATCCTTAGCTGAAGTCCTGTAACATCCATTGATCTACAGTAGTCTGCGTGCAGTTTTGCAACATTTGATATTATTCCTACTGCGTCATCATGACTAAGCCTCAGTAAAATATTATACAAACATTTGCATGTTATTTTTATTCTTAGATATGTTTTCCCGGTTACCTCTCACTTCCATGCTTTTCCTTCCATTCTTACCGACTTTCAATCTATCCTTTCACCACCACCCCAGAAATGTATAGAACAGGTATGTTTGTTGTATGCAGAGAAACGTATAACTTTGTAAGTTATAAATAATAGCAGTTATAATTTATTTTTCACTATGCATGTCTTACAGTTTTTCCATCACAGTTTCATATGCTCTATTTGTACCCAGTGCAAGGGTATTATCTCAGCAATATTTTTTAGAGAACTAGGGTCATTGTAAGATAATTTTCAAGTAGAAAATGTTCCACATTTCCTAGCCCTAGTATTGAGTCTAATTAGTTTGCTCCTCCTGCCTGATTTATTCAGTAACAAACACTGGAGTAGAAAATGACATCTGACTCACCTCCATTGTAATTAGTTGTCATTTTACAAACACAAGATTGTTATAGATTCAATCAGAGAGAAGGAAGTGGAAATGTATAAATAATAATTAAAAACTATTAATATAAAGGTGCTAATTACAAGTATACTACGCACCCACAATACCCTTCAGCCCAGGGGCTCAGTCACACCAAGTGGCTTTGTGATCAGCAGTAATGGGAGGGGATACAAGGAAAGCATACATGAAAGTTTTTTGGGATGTTAGTATATTTTCACTATGGGTTGAATGTAATGAAGTGAGTGACACTCCTGAAGGTGTATTCTGCTAAAGCACTGGACTAGGATTCAGAAGATGAGGGATCTGTTTCCAACTCTGCCACAGACTTCTGTGTGATGTTGGGCAAGTCTCTTCATGTCTCTCCGTTTCAGTTTCCCCATCTGGAAAATGGGGACACTGCTTCCCTATGTCACAAAGGTATAATGGAGTTAGTTTTGTGAGCTGCTCAGCTACTATGGTGATAGCAGCCATACAAGTATTTTATGCTTAAGGTATTACCAGCTACAACAGCAAATGATACTCATGTAGCTTTTGTAAGGTACACTATAGTGAATCTAAACATATCAGACTGAATGCTCAGAAAGAGTTAGAGGCCTACCGTCTATTTGAAATCAGTCGAAGTTAGGAACCTAACTCCTTCTGAACATTCAGCCCTTCAGACTGCAGTATGCTTAGTAACATGCTGCTAAGAATGATAATCTGATTTACCAGTTTCCAGGCTGAAAACACATTTTATATTCTAGTATCATTTTAGTCAGCATCAAGCCTCCCATTGAGCTCAAGGGGTCAAATCTTGAACCTCTGTTTGTTTTTATTCATCATTTCAAAAGCAGAGTTTGTCATAATTTGTTGTTACATGGGATTTTGTCTTTTGCCAGTTCCCCAAAGTATTTCACGTTCTGTCTTTGACTAGACACTGGATTTGTATATCATGTGAAAAACTGCTCTCAAGTGTGCTTGCCCCTGAGCAATAACTCCCCACAAGAGTGGCAAATGCAAATCAACTCCTTTACCTTCCAAATGTGAGGAGATTTAGGAGAGCACGAGGAGTGGCTTCATCACACATGCACAGAGCTGATCTTCTCTCCCACCCCCAGATAAAAAGGTGTCAAAAATGGAGTTTTGTTGAATGTAAAACTTTTTCATGAAAGTTTCATTTGACAATATAATTTTTTTGTTTTATGAGACGCTTTCTAAATGAAAAACTCCATATCTAAACCCAATTTTTATCATGTAAAAAGGTTCTTTTAAGGATACTGTCAGTTAGGAAGGTTTTTGATGGCTGCTCTGTCACTTCCTTCTTCTCTGCATGAAGATGTCTTGATACCTTTTGGCAGAATTCCACTGATGTCCTGGCTAATTCCTACACAACTATCATATACTGTACAATTTAACAGAGAAAAACAAAATCTTTTACACATTAAACCCAAACTTGCTGTCACTGAAGTCAGTTGGAGCATTGGTCTTGCAAATACAATGCAGTTACCTTACAATGCTAAACACATGAAAGAGAAAGAAGAGCCTCTTGGCTGGTACACTTTGAGAAGTAGCCAATAGTAGTGGGCTATTACCAGTTCTAGTATATTGTAAGCAAGGCTTCCAGCTGTAAGCTTTAGCTCTTTGCACCACAAATGCTGGACAATTTCCCCATTGGATTTGTTGGTGAATGTGTTTGATTCTGAATATCTGAACAAGGAGATTAAAATAAAATCAGGGCATTTTACACTGCTGCAGGTCACCCTGCTTCTCCTTATCAACTGCAAACCTAAAGATTGGCCAGGACTGACAATGCAAGACGGAGTTGTTGTAGCCATGTTGGACCCCGGAATATTAGAGAGACAAGGTGGAGGAGGTAATATCTCATCTCTCACACCAACAGAAGCTGGTGTGTCATAGGTTTCACCCCCACTCTGAACTTTAGGATACAGATGTGGGGACCTGCATGGGACCTCCTAAGCTTAATTACCAGCTTTAGATCAGTATGCTGCCACCACCCAAATATTTGAGTCATTTGGGAAACTCAGTCTTCTCCCCCAAAATCTTTTCCTCCCAAGTACTATAACCCTTCCCTGGGTAGTTTTGAGAGACTCCTCCACCAATTCCCTGGTGAACACCGATCCAAAACCCTTGGATCTTAAAACAAGGAGAAATTAACCATCCCCCCTTCTTTCCCCCACCAATTCCTGGTGAGCCCAGATCCAACTCCCTTGGATCTTAAAAACAAGGAAAAATCAATCAGGTTTCTAAAAAGAAGGCTTTTAATTAAAGAAAAGACAGGTAAAAGAAAAACCCCTGGGAGATAGCATACAAGCTGATCTCACAGACAACAGATTTAAAACACAGAGGATGTTCCCCTGGGCAAAACCCTTAGTACATCAACAAATAGCCAGTTTGATTATTCCTATAATGCCCAAGACAAGTTACAAAAAGAAAATAAACATAAGCTAATTCCTTCACTAAATACTCACTACCCTGTTTGATTCCTTTTCCTCTCTGGCCAGAACTGAAACTGACCCAAAAACAAAGGGAACTTCCCTCCTTCTTTTTGAAACATCTTGTCCCCCCATTGGTTCCTTTGGTCAGGTGTCAGCTAGGCTAGGTGAACTTCTTAACCCTTTACAGGTAAAAGAGGCATTAACTCTTAACTATCTGTTTATGACATGGTGCAATAAAAGATATTACCTCACCCTCCTTGTCTCTCTAATTCAAGACTGGGAGAGTTTGAGCTGTGAAATGGAGACTTACAGAAAGATGCATCAAGATAACTTATTAGCAGCGTTCAATAAAGATGCTCCCCCCCCAAAAAAAAGCCTTTTCACTGGTCAGCTATGTTTGTTTTTGTTACTGTTGTAAATAGGACAACTTAAAGGTGTGCTCTAAGATGTACACTAGGTAGATTTCAAATACCTCTTACCCATGCAGCCATTAGTTTGTTTATAAATACCAAAGCTTTGATCAGTGCATGTATGATAATGCACTCTTTGTACCCATTAAATAACAAAAGGAAAACACTATACATATAAAGTATGATTTTTTTTTTGTCATTTTAAATCCCTTCCCAGCGGCACAGCTAACGTCTACACTGAAGAACTACAGTGGCACAGCTGCAGTGGCGCCACTGTTGTGTTTTAAATGTAGACAAGCCCTCAGTCGGACTCACTGGGCAGCAGGGCCGCCCAGAGGATTCAGGGGGCCTGGGGCAAAGCAATTTTGGGGGCCCCTTCCATAAAAAAAAGTTGCAATACTATAGAATACTATATTCTCGTGGGGGCCCCTGCGGCCCCGGGGCAAACTGCCCTACTTGCCGCCCTCCCCCCTCCCCCCGGGCAGCCCTGGGAAAAATAAACATTTAAGAACCTTCCGCATCTCGGCACAAACCTAGTTTTGAGAAAACTTCTTTTCAACTCACCTTTACAAGGTATCACTGGTTCGCAGCATCAGCTAGTGCTAAAAGGCAGTAAAGCTCATTAAAAGGGTTGGACAAATATTTTCCGTCAAAACTTTTTTTGGATCGAAAACTAGGGGTTTTTAAAAAGCAGAAAAAATCACGGACAATGTCTGCTTTCCTTCAAAATTTGCTGTGTTTTTTTTAATTGAAAAGCTGAAATTAGTCTGCCAAAACCTGAACATGGTTTGGGGTTTCAGAAGTGTGTGGCCAAATATTTGCTGCTTGCTGTGTTTGATTGTTTAAAGAAACAATAAAAAAATTCTGCTTAAAAAAAATCCAAAACTTTTGAACCACCTCAGCTTGTGACCAAATGCCTGAGCCCATCCAGTCAGAGATTTTTCCAGGTTTCTGATACTCTGCTGGCTTCCTTGACTCATATCTGTCTCCATAACTTTGGGTTCATTTAGGTTAGAACATAAGAACATAAGAATGGCCATACTGGGTCAGACCAAAGGTCCATCCAGCCCAGTATCCTGTCTACCGACAGTGGCCAATGCCAAGTGCCCCAGAGGGAGTGAACCTAACAGGTAATGATCAAGTGATCTCTCTCCTGCCGTCCATCTCCACCCTCTGACAAACAGAGGCTAGGGACACCATTCCTTACCCATCCTGGCTAATAGCCATTAATGGACTTAACCTCCATGAATTTATCTGTTTCCTAGAGACTGGCTCCATGGGGTCCCTCACAAACTGGAGACGGTTACTGTGGGTTTGTCTTTAGTATAGCTTATGTACATACTCCACGAACTGAGCATTTGAGCTTGTTCCAGAATCTGGGATGAGCCTATGTTGTGAAAACTGAAATGCTCAAAATAGCACATGCATGTGAATGGACACAGGGTGCTAAAATTAAATTAACCCAGGGGTTCTCAAACTAGGGGTCAGGACCCCTCAGGGGGTCACGAGGTTATTACTGGGGGTCGTGAGCTGTCAGCCTCCACCTCAAACCCCGCTTTGCCTCCAGCATTTATAATACTGTTAAATATATAAAAAAGTGTTTTTAATTTATAAGGGGGGTCACACTCAGAGGTTTGCTATGTGAAAGGGGTCACCAGTACAAAAGTTTGAGAACCACTGAATTAACCCCTCTGGAGCCTCGGGGAATGCAGGGAAGGGGGGTCTCCCTTGGTAGGGTTGGGAAGGAGGTAGGTGGTGTAGGATATTGCTCTTCTCATGTGATCCCTCCCCCATGGCTCTCTTGGCTCTATCACTGTTAATCTAAAGTGGCTAATTTTAAATGAAGCTACCCTCTCCTGACATGAATCTCCCTATGGCACTGAAATTAAATGTAGACTATAATTTGGCATTTGAGAAGTGAAAGGGATGGTAGCCCTAAGGGAAAAGATAACAGTTTGGCTCATTGTGTTAAATAGCTGTCCGCAAGCCTCAAACTGCTGAATGAGCTTTAGGGTAGGGAAGGCTGTGCCTCCCCAAACAGCCTGGCCCTGCCCCCTATCTGACCCCCACCCACTTCCTGCCCCCCTCAGAATCCCCGACCCATCCTGCCCCTTGTCCCCTCACTGCCCCCCCCAACCCCCACCAACCCCCCCATCCCCTGACTGCCCCAACCCCTATCCACCCCCCCGCCGAGTCCTGACAGACCCCTGGAATGTCCACAATCCAACCCCCCGTTCCCCGTCCCCTGACCGCCCCCCCCAGCAGCACTGTCCAGGGCTGCTCCTGGGTTACCGCCACCTCTCCCCTCTCTCAGAGCCTCAGCGCGCCCTGTCCAGGAGCTGCCCTGGCCCCTGGACAGCACTGCAGCGGCGTGGTTCTGGCGGGACCGGAGCTCGCAGCCTTACCACGCGGCTCTGACTCAGTGGGAGGAGCTCAGGCCACGCCACTGCAGCACTGTCCAGGGGCCAGGGCCGCTCCTGACTCGGCACGCTGAGGCGCCAGGGGAAGGCAGAGGCGGGGCTGGGGGCAAATTGCCCCATTTGCCCCCCCCTCTGGGCGGCCCTGCTGGGCAGAGCCCATGGTGCAGAGGCTCAGTCTTGGAGGTGCTGAGGCTGCATCATCTACCCTTAAGAAAGAGGGGGATCCCTGAGGGGGTCTGGAACACTGAAGGAGTTCATCCAAGGGAGTGTTTAAACTCTGGGGCATAGGACAGCTCCTGTGGATACCTGACAGTTACAGACATCTTCTAATTTCAGATCTTACAATCTCACCCCCAACAGTTTTTATTTTAGGTATGTAGAGATACGCATCTCACTGCAATGCACGCACACAGTTCCCAGGGGTTAGAATGTGAGGTTTCAGTTAGAGCCTTTGTCTAGGAGCAACCTAAGGAGAGATGAGAGCAGCAGGAGGCAAGACAAACAGAAAATTCTGTACAGGTTGAGGTGAAGCTATAATGTATTTGCTGTTATACAGTGCCTTTCAGTCTTAGGTAACCAGAGTAACTGCATCATTTCAGTGATCAGCCAGGATTAAGAGTTGGGGGTTGGAGAGGAAAGAAATTTCAGAGTCAAGAGGGAAAATACATCACACGTGAAATCCTGACCCACTGAAATCAATGAGAATTTTGCCATTGACTTCAATGGGATCAGGATCTCACCCCAGGAGTATTTGTAAAGGATGCAGGCAATTTTCAGTAATTTTAGATCATGTACTTCACAATAACCCTTCAAGGGAAGTAGTGGAAACTCCATTTAGACGTACACTGAATAAAGCACCAGATAATGTATTACGGGGACCCAGTACAGACGGGAAGATGGATGAAATGCCGCCATATGTACTTCCATTGACTCCAGTGGGATAATACTTACACTAAGACTGATTTTGGCCTAGTAATCTAGTAGGACTTCTCTCTACTTTTAGGGATCACATATTACAAAGTCTGTTCTTGCTGCCGCTCAGGTCAGTGTGGACAAAACTGAGCTCTAGGTTACAAGATTGAAATAATACATTTTGGGCGTCAAAGTCGTTATGTGGCATTGTGACCTGGGATAAAGGTTCAACTCAGAACAAGCACAGTTTTATGAGATCTCAGTAGATCAAGTCCTTCCAACCCTACCCTGAGGACTGGGGCCTTCTGTGAACCAGAGGTGCTTCTGTTTGCTCAATCAGGAAGGAGCCCATGAGCCAGTTTAAAACCAGGCTATTGATCCAAAAATCCTTTCATTGTCTGTTGGTCCTTGAAGAATCCAGTTTGAACTAGTGTATTCAAACCTTTCCAGGGGGCGGTGTTTCTCTGGAGATGTTACAACCTGAGTGAAATTTGCCTAATCATTCCCTGCTGTTCTCCTATTTACCTTTCCCATGGACAAACATAAGATCCCTCAACAACACACAAGTAATTGCATTTTTAATGCAATGGACCCCAAAGGCAGTAAACCTAATTCAATAAGGTTTAACTTAATTCAATAAACTTCATTCAGGATATTGCAGGAAATTATCAGTCTGTCACAGAGAGTTCCTACTGTAGCCCTTATCTCCTACCAACTGAACAAAGAGCTTGCATTATGTAGTCCTGCAATCACTAGCCCTCAGTCACAGCCCCTGGACTAGGCCTGTCATCAGTCCCTCCAAACTACATTCCTCAGAATAACTTTGTCCTGGGTCAGGGCCATGCCTGGCCTATAAACTGCTTCAAAGTGCCAGCATACACCCTGTTGGGCTCCTCATTTTACACTTATAAAAAACAAAGCTTTAAGTTTGATTTAAAAAAAAAAAAATCACACAGAGCTAATATACATTGATGTAAAGAAACCAGCAAACCCATAGAACTAAAATCAGAGTTCTCTTCTATAAAGTATTCTGGATTATACAGAAATCTTTTTATTTTTTACCCTCCCATGTATCCTCCTTGCTATCTTTGCCCCCCATTTTGGATGGCTTTAAAATTCTCTCCTCACAGTTCTTACTTTAAGATTAAGAAGATATTTTCCCTTCTCTTCCCTGACACTACCAGCCAAATGGTCTTTTCTACTTTCTAAGTCAATATGGGCCTCCTGGTAGACAGGTGTTTCCTGGCTGGAGGTTCTATTTCCAGCGATGATTCAACAGAAAACAGGACACATGGGTTATGATGACTAGAAGTGGTGGCCACTGCAGAATATTTTTAACTGCAATCATACTATTTTTTTATTAAAGCTCTACTTGATGAACAAACTGCACTGGGAAAAGGGGCTATGTCCACAAATATTTACTGCCCCACTACTTCTCCAGTTCTAATAGTTTTAACTTCTAATATAGGGAGACTTTCTCTGTATCTCCAGACTGCCACAGGAAATCCCTCAATTTCTTCCCAGGAAGCGTGACAACAAATCTTTGCTTCTGAGCTGCTTATAGTTGTTTGAATATAATTTTTCCACACAGATGGTTCAGTTTTTCTACAATGGCTACTGAGGTTAGATTAAGACTACACTATGTGCTTACAAAAGATCTTTGCAGGCCACAGTCTGAATCTAAAGGAAGCCTCTTGATTCGTCAACTGCAGAAAAATATAGCACAGAACAATGAATATCCCTCAAATATCCCTCCTGATAAGATATTTGAATCAATTTAAACCCCAAAGTATCTCACGCACAAAGCTAAAATTATGCTTGTGAAAGGGTACTATCTGCTTTTTGGTGAACAGGGGATTAACTTCAGTTTAGTTCCCTTCTCACCTTGCACAGGTTCTTAGGAAAAGGACTATAAACTGGCTGGTTGAGCTACATACGGTGAGAATGGGCTCTACATGTAGGTGATAGGTCTTGACTGAACCTCCAGACGGGCTCATTTTTGTTTCTGCCTATTTTAACCCTAACTTGTTTCCTTGTTATAAACTTTATTCATTGAGGGAAGAGAGATTGCTGGCTACTACTGTGTTATTTTCTGCAGCATCCTTCCAACAATGATCCTATTATTATTTATTGCTTTAAATTATTAACAGCAGCAATCCTGAACATTAAAATAGAGGCTGCAGCTGAGGGACACAGCAAAAGCAGCAGCAGAGGAAGCTTATAATGATGGGGGATGGAATTCTTCAACCCATATAGAGTTTTTAGAAAATGTTATAGAGGGGATTTTCAAAGGTGCTCAGCATTGACCTAACTCTGCTCCCACTGAAGTCAGTGGGAGATTTACCATTGAGCAGTTAGGCCATCACTGACTGCTTTTGAAAATCCAATCTTACACACGTTGAAGAATCATTTCAACCTTCCTTTGCTATTTTTGTTGTTATGTCTCTCAGTGGGGTCCGTGTCACAGATTTTAAAGCATGATGTTGCTTGTTTGAGTCTTTGCAGATAGAAAGCTCTGGCCCAGGTTAAATGGAAATGATGTTACTAAATTATTCTTGTCTGGCCTTGTGATGGGGGTGCACTGGTACCATGAGGATTAACTCTACTCTCTGGGCCGTGGAGGCCATGCCCCTGCGGTCCTGCTGGGCATGCTCCGGCTGGAGACTAGATATAAAAGGGAGCAGCTTGGCTCACTCAGGGCTGACTGCCAAGAAGGGAGGATACACGCTGTGAGCTCCAGCCTGGGAACCACGGAAGCCCCAGACGGCAGAAGCCAGGGACGCTGAGACACCAGAGGCTGCCCAAGTAGTGTTGGAGCTGCTGGGAGCCACACTGACCAAGGAGCCCAGAGACCCCGGAAATGCTGGGACCACTGCATCAGGAACAGGGTAGGAAGTATCATAGAAACATAGACTATCAGGGTTGGAAGGGACCTCAGGAGGTCATCTAGTCCAGCCCCCTGCTCAAAGCAGGACCAACCCCCAACTAAATCATCAAGTAGCAGTTATTGTACTGCCTGTGGTCAGCGTGTTTCAGGCGGATTCCCTGCTGACCCAGCGGCGGGCATACTTGCCACTGACAGGGCCCTGAGCTAGGACCTGGTGGAGCAGGGAGGGCCTGGGTCCCCCTAACCGGCCTCCACAACCCCCTGCCCCAGGTGGTGACTTATTCTCCTGAGCGGCCGCCAGGCCAAACAGCCCTACTGAAGAGGGCCATTATACTGACTCTGGCCATTGGGACATGAAGCCCTACTGAGCAGGGCAGCCCTTCTTATGGACTCGCGCTGCTAGGCCACACAGCCCTGCTGAACAGGGCAGCCATATTGACTTTTACCCCTAGGCCAAGCTATCCCAAGACAAGGAATGGTGGTATAGACTCAGCTGCGGGGCCATCATTACCCCCACCCCATCCCAAGAAGGGACGGGGGCGCTTGCCCCATGACAGGCCCAGTGATAAAGTTGCTGAGGAAGTGATGTAATATTGTGTCTATTCTCATCTGTTTTTCTTGCTCTGCTGTTTCTGATCAAGCAGTAGTTCAGTGTTAAATAACTGGTCAAAAAGGCACATCAGGGTGCAACATTCATGCTGGGGCCAAGAACAACCAACCCCAGACTAGGTAATCTCCTCCCAGGCTGATATTACTGCTTCTCCTCAATTAATCAATCACCACAGGAGCACAAACTGAGCACTTCCTCACTGGAGTCTGGTCTCATCAGTGCTAAGTGACCTTCTTGGCCTCTGCCAGCCCAAGGGAATAGTTACCCCAGAGCTGGTCCTGCATCCTGGCCTCTTCCATTATATTACTTAAAAGTAGAGCAGTCAAACAAACCCTTTATAGTTTTTTTAATCCTGCAAAACACCCTTTATTCCGATCCCTCCAAACTGCAGTGTCTGAGTGACGTCCCTTGTGAAGGGGTTGCTACATAGCTTCCCTGCATCATTCCATCAGTCTATAATGGTTTCATTTTACTTTGAGTTTTACTGCATTGGTTACATTTTATCTGTGTTGTGTCAATGTGAGATGACTTTGGTCTGTGAAATCTTCCTTCTTCCCAGCATTTCCTTCTTGGATTTATGATCTCTAGCCAATTGACTCCTCCAAGCTTTTCATAATGCTGCAGTTACCACTATCTTTGAACATCAGTGCAAGCACTCACCATGGAAGCCCATGCAGACAAATATAAGAATGGCCTTGGAAAGTGGTGAAAGCCAAATTTAGCAAGCAGCTAGCGCTGTCCTATAATATATGGAGATATACCTATCTCATAGAGCTGGAAGGGACCCCGAAGGGTCATCGAGTCCAGCCCCCTGCCTTCACTAGCAGGACCAATTTTGCCCCAGATCCCTAAGTGGCCCCCTCAAGGATTGAACTCACAACCCTGGGTTTAGCAGGCCAATGCTCAAGCCACTGAGCTATCCCTCCCCCCTGAGTGACATTACCTACCAGCTCCTAGAAAGTTTCAACTCTTTCCCAGTTACAGGAATTAGATCTTCCACAAATTCCAGCATAAAATGGATAGTGGTTAATAAAGATGAACCACTCCTGTTAAGGTGCATGCATGTAATATAAACTTAGGGCTGGATTTCACAGCCCTTATTCATGTGACTAGTTTAATTGATTTCCAATGGGGCTACTCATATGAGTACGGGTGGTAGGATCAGGCACTTAGCCAGAGGAAAGCACAAAAGCTCAGATTTTTAAAGGTTTTAGGCCTAAATGATTTTCAATCCCATTTTCAAGAGTCCTTTCAGGGAGACTTAGGTCTGGTCTTCAGCTAAAACTTTGTTGACCTAGTTGCATTGCTCAGGGCTGTGAAAAATGTCACACCCTGTGCAATGTCATTAGGTCAACCTACACCCCAGTATAGACACCACTAGGTCAACGGACAAATTCTTCCGTCAACCAAGCTACCACCTCTTGAGGGGTGGGCATACTACAGCAACAAAAAACCCCACCTGTCACTACAGCAAGGGTCTGCCGCTGTGCTGCTGTAGTGCTTATAGTGTAGACATAGCTTTAGGGTCCTAAGTGCCTAAATCACACTGGAAAATTGGATTTATCCATCACGTAAGCCTTGCAACACTGAGTGGAGTAACACCTAAATACCTTCAAAAATCTAGGCCCAGAGCATTTTTTATTTCCAGTAACATTGTGACCATTCTAGCTTCCATTTCTTTTTTATACTGTGCATCTCTTTACTGTTCTCTAGCATAGGAAGCTGTAGTGGTCCCGCCGTCTCAGGCTTGGAAGGAGGCCACTCTGACTCACTGCGTCAAGCAACAAACAGCAGTCAGTTAGCAGTCTCTGGCTCTGGCCTTCTGGGCAGGGCAGAGCAACACACAGTCTATAGCCATAGCTTCCTGGCTGGGGCAGACAGTGGTTAGCAGTCTAGTGTTCTGACCCTCTTGACAGGGAAGAGCAAGGAACAGTCTTTAGCCCAAAGCCTCCTGGTTAGGGCAGACAGCAAGAACAGACTTCAGGCCTAAAGGTCTAAGATAAGCGTGTGGCCAAATGCCAGCTGTGGGGTTGGCAGCGAGGGGAAAGGGGGTCCCAAGTCCACCCTACTCCACTGGGTCCCAGCTTAGGGCCCTAGCAGTGGTGGGCAGTTCCACCACTGGATCAGCAGGGATCCCGTCATATCACACTGACTCACTTCCCAGCAGAACAACCGGACTAATGTCTGGTTCCCCTGGGCTGCTTCCTACTGCAGACCATTGGCTCAGCTCAGTTGGCCACGCGTCCTCCGCAGCTTCTGGGTAGACGGCCGACGGTAGTTCCAGTACCTCCTCTCCGTCCTCAGTCCTCTTCGGGGGCACGGTGTGGGGTGACTCAGGGTCTGGTCTGGAGTCCTGCAGAGGGCTTGAAACATCTGCCTCTTTCCTGGGCTCGGCCCCAACTGAGCTGTGGAGAGCACTCTACAGGATTAAGCCCTAAACATGGAATCATGTAGCACAGGCTTGTGATGGAATAGGAGAATAAAATTTTATGGCATGGCCAAGCAAATGCTGCAAACACAGGCCCTATTGCAAAAGCTTTCCTATTCAGGAAGGGTGTTCAAGCACATGCTTAAAGTGTTTAAGTGCTTTCCTGAATCAAGGCAACATAGATAACAATACAGCAAAGCCTGGTAATGGATACAATATGAAGAAAAAGAGCTCCATATGCTATGAACATTATTCAGTTTATCAGGAAACTGACAGCATGGGCAGTAAGACTTAAGGCAAACAATAGCAAAGCAAATTAAAGCTACAAGAATAAAATTTCCCTTGAAAAGTAACTTCCAATGAATGCTTAGATGTCTCCATGTGGTCATCTAGGCCAACCTCTACAAAGGGTAGTTCAGGTGTCATGATCATCAAGAAACAAACATGATTGAGGTCCATTCCCTCTTGAAATTAGGGTGCTGGCTTTAGGCTCAAGGCTACAGGTGACTATGTAGAACGTCACATCTAAGGGAATGTCAGAATAGTGCTGAAGCTATCATGGTAATTCAGTTCCAGGCAAGAAGGGGGCAGAGCTGAGAAGAGTTCCTAAAGCCATTAATGAGATCACTTCTATAACTGGTGAAAAGGATTCTGGGATGTGTTTAGGGGTGACAAGGACACCAAATTCCTTCTTTGCTTAGGATGTCAACACACCTAGGGCCAGTTCAGAGAAGAAAAATGTCTTGAGATGTTCAGAACAACTCCAATCATCATTGCATTGGGAACACAGATTTGGAAGACCTACAGTATATTATCCGTCTAGGGCTATGAAGTCTCTGTAGATATGTAGCGTAGGTAGGGTGACCAGACGTCCCAATTTTATCGGGACCGTCCCGATATTTCGGTCTCTGTCCTGCGTCCCGACCGATCTTAGGTTGGAACGTATTTTGTCCCGATATCGGCTTTTTTTTTTGCTCAGCTGGGCCTCGCTCGGCTTTTTTTTTTTTGCTCATGTGTCCCGATATTTTCTTCCCCTCATCTGGTCACCCTAAGCGTAGGTAACGGTAGCCAGGAGCTCCTGTGTAGCCTTGAGCAAGTCACCTAGCCATTGAGTTTCAGATTCCCCTTTTGCAAACTGAAGATGGTGCTTCCAGAGCTCTCAGGGGTGAAGTGAGGATGAGTTAATGTTTATACAGTGCTCTGAAAAGAAAGATCTAAGTATTATTATATTGCAGGCATCTACTCAGTGCCTGCTAGTCACTATCCCATATCAAGGCCCCAAACTTCTCTTCTTCTTCTTCACAAGTGTCTCATTACTCTTTCCCAACAGCTCAGATGGGAGGAATATGAATTTGGTTGTACATTAAAGATGCCCCAGTGTGGTCCTAGTTGAAAAACGGTGTTGTCAGATCCTTATCTGGATCCTGCTTTGTGCCAGTGCTCTGGCACAGGGTTTAGTGAACACTATCCTCCTGCTGTGACCCAGTTCATATGAACTACACTATTTCCTGTGATGATACTCAAGCATGTGCACTTAGAATTCACTAGCATGCATGCAAGTAAAACTCAATCACCCAAACACTCACAGGAAGTGAATGCAAATGATATATCAACTGAAGCTAAAGAAATTGATTTTTCAATTTGAGTGAATGCCTGTGGAAATATTTTTCCATATATTCCCAGTTCTTCAGTAAACATATTCTTCATGGGGAAGAAGCCCACGTCTAGGCCACCTGACTTAGTCATTCACCCTCCAGCTTGAAGCAGATGCTATGCATTATCAGCAGGAAGCAAAAGCAGCCTCTCCAGGGCAGTGGTGAATGTTTCATGGAGCAGCTGGAATGAAATGAAGCTATTAATAGCCAACAAGAAAGCAGTTAATGTGGTAATGTGTTTTTTAAATGGCATAATGTAAAGAAAACATTGCATTCAGACTCTACTGCACAGAAGGGAGACAACATTCCCCCATCAGATGTAAGATATCCATCCAATTGCTTCTGCCATATCTTATTGTTTAAATAATGTGTCTGAGTGGAAGATTTTTTTCTCTCCCACATTGCTAATTAAAAACAGTGGTGGTGTTGCCTGAGCATCTGTAAATGGCTTTGGGCAGATGCTTTGTATTCCATTTGTAATTAAAACTGATCGCTCACTGCAACCGTCTTCAGCTTCACTAAATCAGAAATGTATTTTCTCAGCATCATGGTTGGAAACACAAGCTCTATTCACCATCCATCCCACACTTTCACTCTGTGGTATATTGGGAACCACCTACATGTGGCTCCAGTCTTTATAATACATTTTCTTCCCTTAAGCTGAAGCAGATTTCCTGGAACATGCAAGTTTATGGCAGAGCTCTGTAGTGCTTTTGGACTGCAGGCATTGATACTTACATTGCAGCAAGAGAGGTTTAGGTTGGACATTAGGAAAAGCTTCCTAACTGTCAGGGTGGTTAAGTACTGGAACAAATTGCCTAGGGAGATTGGAGAATCTCTGTCATTGGAGCTTTTTAAGAACAGGTTAGACAAACACCTGTCAGGAAAGGGCTAGTTATTTCTTAGTCCAGCCTTGAGTGCATGGGACTGGACTAAATGACCTATTGAGGTCCTTTCTAGTCCTACACTTCTATAATTCTATACAAACCCATTCTTTGATTCACTGCAGTTTTGCATCCACCTCTTCAGTCTGGTGTTTGAACCAACCTCAAAATTCAAAGTGAAACCCAGAGGAAAATGCCCAGTTTCAAATGTCTGTACTGTAACAGCAGCAAGTTCACAAACCTTAGCAAGGCTGGACTGTGTTTTGAGTCAGCAACAAAACTAGGCAAGTTTCATAATGACAATTTTGCATAGCTCCACTTTAAGGGAACCTCTTTTAAAACAGATTTTGCAGACAGAGGGCTAAATTCAGCCCCAGTGTCACTCTACTGATGTCACTGGCTATACCAAGCCTGCAGTAGCCTGCAAACCAATTCCTTAAAGAGAAAAATAATTCTAAGTTACTTTGGAAATCCATTCACTTGTAGTGTAGCCAGATTTCCAAAGTGAACAGGGGGACTTAATGGGGGGAGGGGGGGTTGGTGACGGTCAGGGAACTGCATGCAAGGGTTTGGAAAATGGAGATGGGAGGAAGAGAAAAGGGTGCTCTATTTTTTCTATGATTTTTTTACTCCCCCTCCCCACACACACACACACACACCAATTGCTGCTTTGGTTGTTTTGCTTCCTCTTTCATCAAGCTTCAGGTTTCTTCCCCTTCCCTCTTTCTTCCCTCTCCCTCCTATTTCCTTCACCCTTTCTCTGCCACAGTTATTCATTATCTCTGTCTTGTGTCTCTCCACTTGCTCTCTTTTTCTCCCCTTCCCCAGTGCCCAGGACGCCGCCAGCTTTTGCGCCGCCCTAGGCGGCGGAAGGTCCCGCCCCCAAAATTCCACCGATGACCGGGGTGCCGGCACCCCCCAAATTTTGGCGCCCTAGGCAACCGCCTAGGTCGCCTAATGGGTTGCGCCGGCCCTGCCAGTGCCTGCCACGATCCAGTGACCAACTCTCATGCAGGGGAGGAGGGTAAAAGCATGGACACCAGCCCCGGCTGGGTCAGTTGCTACCTGCAATATGGTGGCCATGCAGCTGAACTGCCAGTAGGCTCACTACTTTCAGTCCCCAAGCCAAATTCTCCCATGAGGTGTAACTGCTCTGCACCCCACCTCTGGTACAACTTGGCCCAAAGCCCAGAGACATTCAGCTGCAGGAGATTCATTCCAGTGGAAAGGAGATCCTCTAGTGGCATAGATGCTCTTACATTGTCCCATCCCTGCTGCCAGTGTAGCAGGGGGGAAAGGAGGTGGCTAGAGGAAATTGGTCATGGCTGCAATGCTCTGTTGCCACACTGCTCTTTGGCTGTGTTTTTGATTCCTTAGGGCAATTCGCAGCTGTCATAAGTGAGAGCAGTCAGTAATCTAACTCAGTTCTGGTGTCGACGTGGCCCGACTCACAGCATCAGCAGATAAGGGGAGTGCAAAGGTGAACTTTGCACCACCTTTGTATCCCCAATATGCATTATGTGCAGCCATCTGACTCTTCCCATAGGGGAGGATTGGCTCAAAGACAAGCTTCCTGGAGGGAAAGGTGGCAACCTATAACAGACTTGATAGGGGCTGGTCCTTGACGTACATATGTGCTTGGCTTGCCTGATGTCAGTTTCACCAGCTCCGCAAACAAGAGGCTATTTTAGGTGGCCACGTCCCCAAGGGTTTACAAATATGGGGACAAAGCACTGGGTTTTTTTGGTAAAACTGCCAGAGGCAGGCCCTGAAAAAGGAGACATTCCTGATTTTCAGGGACCCATGGTCACTCAATACACTTGCTTCAAATCTTCCTTGTATATCAAAGCAAAACATTTTGCTTTTATTCACGTTTTATGTGTTTAAAAATAGCCATTTAGCAACATGCTGTGGTGTCAGCGGTTAACATCCTGTCTTGTGACCCAAGATGAGTAAGCCAGGCAAGGTCCAGTGGTGTGTGACTAGCAATTATTGCTATGAGAGCTTTGACTAGTCCTAGGTCCCCAGTGCAAAGTATCTAATAGGTCAGAGAAAACCTCCCCTCCCACATCTGAAACTGCCCATTGCGGCAGTATTGCACCACTTAGCCTTACACAGATTGCTTTAATCTGAATATGTGCCTACAACAACAGAAAACAAGGCTTTAATTAAGCTGGATTTAAACACTCATCGTTCCTGAGATTTCCTTGCTATGAATCATTAGTTTATTTTAGTACCTCAGCTCCAGGCCGTGCCTGCAGCATTGTCGCTCAGTGGCTGTGGGGCTAAAGCTACTGGCTGTGAAGTGATTTGGATGAACAATCACCCGTCTTCCAAAAAAATCACCGAGACAAATTTCATTACACTCTGAATACCTCCCCTTCCTCCCCATTGCACGGGGTTGTACAGACAAGTGCATTGTAGGAGCATTATAAGAGCTTGAACCCAGAGGCCGGCTCTTGGGCACCTGGGGAGAAAGAACGTGTAGCAAGTAATAACTGAGCAGAAAAAAAGCACCTATGTAAGAGAGAGCTCTTTATACAGTACGATCTAATTATAGGACTACTGGGACCCTATTCACCCGCTGGGTGTTACTTGGGGGGAGATAATATGGCCCAATGTGTGGTAGGGGCCAAACTCCTTATTCATCATGATACCCCTCAAGAGCAGCATTTTAGAGGAGGGGGGAAGAAAGCGAACTAGTCAAAGCTGCCTAAGGCTCTGCATGGCTGACAAGAGGGAAGGAAACGGGGGACAATTGTACCATGTCCTGAACTCAGGGCCCCCCAAAAACATCTGTCATGTCTGTGTAAATAAAGTGAAATGGGAGGCGGTGGGGCCCCCCAGTGAATACGATGTACCGAGGTCCCACATTTCTCTTGACAGGCCTGGTATAGGTAGCACAGGAACACTGTGGGTTAAAGTGCACTTGCCGTGTCAAATAAAGGAGAGCACACAGGGCCAAATGCAAAGAGTTGTGTTGATAGGTGCTGTCAGCACAAGGAGCAAAGCCCTGCAAAGGCACCAGCAAACTCATATTAAGTGAGGGGAGAACCAGCTCCCTCCCCCCAACATCCATGCTTACAGAGGCTAAGTAAACATGTACCTTCCACTCCCCTCCTGTCGCAACAGCCTGTTGCAACCATGTCCAGTTAAGGGGGAATCACAGGCCATAGGGATTTTTCAGCTGGCCATACCCCCCTGTTCCAGAGGCCACACCCTTTTCTGCTGTGCTGTACTGCCACAGCTCGCTCACAGAAGGTGTGCAGCCCTGCCCTGCACCCCAGAACATAGCAACGAAGTGATTTTTGTATAACATACACATCTGTAGCCCCATATCAGCACAAATGACATACATATTACTTATAGTTATCCAACCCTATTTCTCAACTAGGAATCATTGTCGGGCTCATAATGTAGAAACTCTAGAAAAATGTGATCGACATCTGTATCATGAGTCTAGTATCGCAGAGCACTTTTTGTCCTCAACCTGCCTCGGGCTGAATTTTTTTTTCAGATAATAGTCCTACCGTTTTTTCATGTCAATATTTTCCCCCAGCTCAAAATAGCTAACCTAGTACTGACTAAACAAAACACACAATACCAGTGCTGAGGACAGATTAATTTACACAAATTAAAAACTTAAAAGCCAACTTTGCATTGAACTTATGCCTGATTCTGATCTCACTTACACCATTGACTGCAGGGCCGGCTCTAACTTTTTTGCTGCCCCAAGCAAAAAAAAAAGTTCCGCCCCGATGTAACACTCCCCCCCCCCCCCCCCCCNGAGTGCCGCCCCGCCAAACCACCCCCCCAAACAAAAAAAAAGCCGAGCGCCCCCCACCACCTCAAGATTGGCCGCACCTTACAAGGTGCCGCCCCAAGCACGTGCTTGGTCGGCTCGTGCCTGGAGCCGGCCCTGATTGACTGCACATTCTCATGGGAAAGAAGAATCAGGCCCCATAACAGTTTTCCATTTTATTATTCTTATATTACAGTAACACCTAGAGACCCCCATCATGCCCCATTGTGTTGGTACTGTACAAATATGTATTAGTCAATATCAAGGCAATGAAGTGAGTTCCACAAACTGATTTCACTTATGCATTCAGCTATCCTTAAGCCAAATCCCATTTTACAAGGAAAATACTTTAGCATTAAACAAAATCACCTGGCTGGTTCCCCACCTCAAAATGGTCCATCTACTCTTTCATGGCCTCTACAAGGAGCATTCGTTCTACTGTCAAGAACACAAGGTTCAAGGAGTTCAGTGCTGAGTGATCTGGAGATTTTCTTTGTGTTATCTTAGTGTAGGGACTTTATGGTTCGAAGAAATGTTGGCAGGACACCATTCTTATTTTTAAAAAGGAACAGAAGCCTTGGGTGCAATCAAATGAGAGATGTAAAGAAGAGGACATGCTCTTTATAGTTATTGAGCTTTTTCTGTATCTTCTTCTCTGTTTGCTTGGGATTCTCCTTCAATACTTTCAGCTATTATTCTTGGCTGCAGTTTACATACCCATATCTCCCACATGACTAGTCACTGCCGATAAACCTTACAAGACTATGTCTAGTATAGTCTGCAGGCTTGCCAAGGAATCAAACAGCTTCTGACTCTCTATTATTTGCTCTCCAACTCTTACAGCAGGGACGGCTGCATTTTTCTAGGCCAGGGAAAGGATGCCAGTGTGATGATGTCATTACCCTGAACAGTCAGCCCCTTCTTTTCCGGTTTCTCTTTTCCCAACGAACTCATGAATCACTCCAGCTTAATCATATGACGCAGGGCTTGTTCCAGAAATATTTGGAAGTAGGTGGAAGCTTAAGAGCAATTAAAAACAAATAATACTGGAGTGAACCTTGCCTTAATGGTAGCTTGTGGTTCCCCCCCCCCAAGGAAATCTGCTCTTTAAAAAAGGAAAAATATAAGTCATCTGCTTTATTTAGCAAGAGCTGGCAATACAATCTCTGTTCTGTAGGCCAGGCCATGCTGATGTCACCAGCAGCTGGTAGCTAAATATTTTTCAGCCTAAGTTAATGTGTTCCTCAATTCCTTATATGCATATCTTTATTGAAGTTGGAATGTTACACTTCCAAAATGATTTGACTGAATTCTGGCCGTCAGAGAAAAAGGCACTGGGGTTTTCATTTTGTATTGCTGTAGAAATGATGGGCCCTGAATAAGAGATTTATAATAAGGACCACATCTTTCTTGTCTTTTTGTTCTGTATTTGTACAGCACCTACCACAATGGCGTCACGGTCCTTAACTGCAGGTTTTAGGTGCTATGATGATTCAAACAAAAAACAAAAAACATAGTACCTTCCAGCCAATGCTTTGCAAACTGCCTTCACACACTGGTGTGAGGTAGGTCAGTAACCTTATTGCCATTCTACAGAGAAGGGAATGGGGAAAAGGACAGGTCAAGTGACTTTCCAAAAGTCACCCAGGAAGTCCCCAGTAAAGGTAGGAATAGAACCTAAAGACCTGATTTGCTGGTCTGATGTGTGATGCACATTAGACAAAAATGGTTACACGCTTTTTGAGGGGGTTGGTGTAAGTTACACATAAAGCAATTCTACCTTAGCGTCTTGAGCATTGTGGAACAGAATGTGGAGCAGACACACTGTAAAAAGTGTGACCTTCCCCCCCCCCCCCCTCCAAAAAAAAGACAGGGTAGGGAATAACCAGTCAGGACCAAATTCCTCATCAGTCACTCAGCATAAAAAATGGGAGCAATTTAAAGCTATATCTTTTCCACTCTGCATGTGAGGGAACATAGCAGATACTAGTGCTGGTACGGGGTCAATGTATGATGGAGGCCTCACAGTACCTGTCTGATTGCATTAGTCATGGGGCAATCTCAGATTCACTTACGATATGTGTGTCTCCTTGATGAGTTTCTCTTTCACCAACAGAAGTTGATCCAATAAAAAGATATTACCTCACCCTCCTTGTCTCTCTAATATCTGGGACCAACACGGCTACAACAACATGGCAAACAAAATGTCTCATGGACGCCATACTGCTGACATCATGCTTCCACTGAACATTGTTACGTATTGGGTTGTGGGCTGTTGTGTAGGGGGCACTGCTTCCATTGCAGAGGTGTTTATTTGGTTTCCCTTATTTCTCTCTGAAAGCATCAGATGTCTTTTATTATTTATCATTTGTATTACCATAGCACTTAGTTCTGGGCCACGACCCACTGTGATAGGTGCTGTACAAACACAGAACAAAAGGATGGCCCCTGCCCTGGATCTCTGTCCATTTCTAGTTTCTGTGTTGCTAAATTCTTTTAACTGATTCCACGCACATAGTGAATTTCTAATCATGTGTATCAATGAAAACTCTGTTCGAGAGCTGGCAGACACGCACAAGTAGAGCAGACAGCACTGAACACAGTAGCAGTGTTTGTGTGCAGTTATATCAGTCAGGTGCACATTCTTCCGTATACATCCCATTCACCTCAATTGTTGTTCATTCCAAAATTTTAAATCGCATTCCCATTAGTCCTGGCTTTTGGCAAGTTGCCAGTTCAGAGGAGGCACCACTGTGCTAGGACAGTGTTTTCCTTAACGTCATCATAGGAGAAATCAAGAAGTGAAATCGTCAGAGCCCTATTAAAATCCCTAAAACTGGATTTGCCCATCCTGAAAGTTTATTCTTCAGTTCTTCTTACACTGAAAGTTAGCAGACACTCTTTCTGCTTTGCTTCTTGATGCGTTTGTGTAGAGAGGCTCAAGCTGCAAAATTTGTATTTATATTCCAGACACTGACCAAAGTTCCAGGGTGTTCTAGCCCAGGCCTACTGTATCTCCCATAATTCCTCATCCCTGAGCGAGGCATAATTCACACATTGGATCTATTCATTCTACCCCCAAAGGAACCAGCTTCTTAAGTTCCTCCTTCGAGTTCAGTTCTGCTGCTGATCTGTTGCAGCCCCACACGCTGGGCCTGATCCAAAGCTACAGGAGTCTTTCCATTTACTTCAACGGGCTTTGAATCAAGCTGCCTGTGTCTGGCTCCAGTTTAGGAGGGAGAGGATTTTCACTCACAACTGCTGGGCACTTCAAATGAATTGGATTTTCAGTTACAGGAGCCTATTAGCCTTCCTTTTATGCCATGGCAGCCAAAGTATCCTGTTTGCGGAATCTGCATTCTTCCATCTCTCTCAGTCTGCTAACCAAGCCCACCATTTCACCACAGGCTTTCCATAGCAGAGTGACCTACCGCCAGCCTATCCGTGCCAGAAAGCCACCAAAATAGCTTCAATCTGCAGGAAATCAGCCTGAATTTCTCTTATGCCAGGTTTCTCCTTAGGCTGCCACTTTACTGAGCCTGGTGACAGTTCTCGCAGAGAACAATGCAGCAGCAAGTGGTCCACTAGCTCATACCACCTGCTTGCCAGAAGACAATATTATAAAATAAAATAAATGTAAATGAAATTAATTAGTAGATGGCAAATGCCTAGAAGACCTAGACTCTGCTGGGGATATTGCGCCACTGAGCAACGCCCCTGAAAAGCTACAAACAAAAGGTGCATCTACACTTATGGCTGCGTGTAGAGTAGACATTGCATGCCCAGCTAGCATGGGTATAAATAGCAGTGTAAATGATGAGGCACCGCTTAGGCAAGCAAAGTGGAGTAGAACAGAATGCCCTGCATGCCTGAACCCACAGGTTACATACCCTACACAGGCTCTCAATCAATGCCTGCCATGTCTACACTGCTGTTGTTAAACAGTGTAGTGTCCAGTTGCCGCTCTGCTGTCGCAGCCTTTCCCTACTGCAGTGAAAGGCTCTGATAGAGTAGAAAGGCTCTGGCAGAGGGGAGGCAGAGGGAAAAGCTCCAGCAGCAGAGTGGCAGCCTCCCCACTGCCAGAGCCTTTCACTATGGCATGCAGCTACACACCACAATGACAATGACATTCTGCTTTCACTCCAGTGTGTAGCCACACATGTAGCGTCTGTATGCTACACACTGCCGTAAGCCTAGCATAGCCAAAGACAGACACCTTGGCAAAAACAGCAGGCCAAGCAGGGCTCAGAATCAGTTATGTCAAAACACACATCCTTGAATCCCAGACACCAAGCAGTAACATCCTATCAGGCAGGGCCGGCGCAACCCATTAGGCGACCTAGGCGGTTGCCTAGGGCGCTACTATTTGGGGGGCGCCGGCGCCCCGGTCGTCAGTGGAATTTTGGGGGCGGGACCTTCCGCCGCCGCTGTCGGGGGCGGCATTTCGGGGGCGGGACCTTCCGCTGCCTAGGGCGCCAAAAAGGCTGGCAGCGCTCCTGATATCAGGAGGCAAAAACATCAAGAAAGAAGAACAATTTATTTACTTGGGCAGCACCATACTAGCCAACAGAGATCTCAAGAAAAAAATGACTTCAAGGATAGGAAAGGCATCCACAGAATTCACTAAACTCAACAACATATGGAAATCAAAGATACCCAAACAACTGAGAATTTTCAACTCAAACATAATCTCTGTGCTAACGTATGTAGTGTTATGGCGCATCCATTCCGTGGCTGCGAAAATTGGAGGTCTATTAAAATGTTACATAGAAAACTAGATGCCTTGAAAATAAGTGCCTAGGAAAGATTCTGGGCATTGGATAGTGAAAATGTATCACCGATGAAGCGATCTGAGAAATTACCAATCAGCAGCTCATTTCTACTAGAATTAGAAGTAAGTATTGGTCATATTTGGGGCATGTACTTGTGATGCATGGCCAGAAAGGGATAAGCATCCTGCAGGATAAATGACCCAAATTCAACCTTTAGAGACATATTGGAAAGGTATGCAAATGGTAATTAGGGCCATTCCAAGTTAGATAGGCTAGAACTTTGAAACGCATTGTTAGAGAATTAGAGGCAATACTAATTGTGCGTGTGTGTACTTATATCTTGTTAGATGTTAGCCATGTAAACAGACAGTTCCTAACTGTAACTATAGCTATTGATTCAGAGATCAAAAGGGAATGTTAACATTTAAATGAAGCTTGGGTGAAATAATGTCATTGTCTATATGTCTTTAAAGTTTGTGATAAACTGCTTAATGGATAAATTAGCTTATGTTCATCCATGTAGTTAATTACCACTGTTGCTTAGGAAATAGGTCTACTTCAAAGTCTCCATGATCGCCTATTGTTTGCCTAAGGACTCCAAGCTGTCAAGAGAAGGCCTAGAAGTGTATTAAAAAAAACCCTGGGTCCTGATCCTATTTATCTCAGATCTGCTTGATGCTTCATGCAGGGGAAGTTTAAGTCGTAAGACTGAAATCTCCAGTCCCATTTGGATCACCCTGAATATGAACATTGGACTATAACCTATGGACTAATTCTGAAAGAACTCATTGCAACTACAAAGCTCACCATCTCTACTATGAATCTGATCTCAGAACTATACTCATGTCTGTATGTATACTGATCTTTTAACCAATACTCTTTTCTTTTTAAATAAATCTTAGTTTAGTTAATAAGAATCAGCTGTACAAGATCAAGCTGACCTGGTAGCATTTTACACCTATTTTGACTAACTGTGCACAAATGTAAATGAATATAAAAGTTGCAGGGTGGGGACAAATCAAATCCCTAGGTTTTAATTCTTCTCTTCCAACATTCTGCTTCGGTAGTCACCTCTCAAGGCTTGCAGTGCATACTCACATCAACTTGTATGGCATTGGGGAACTGGCTGGACTCTTGAATTGTTAATTTCTAGATTTTTCTAATTTGGGGTTCTTTTGAAGGTATGCATTTTTAAAAACAAACGGATTGTTTGGGAGCGACACTTGGACTCAACTGAAGCATACTTTCAACCATATCTCTTCTTTAACTAAGTTTTCTGCATGTGACTAAGATAAATACATAAGGTAGGTAACAAGAACTTTGCTGGAGGGTCAGATTGAAGCCCCAGACTGAATCAGGACCTAGAACAGTCTGATCCTAAATTTCATGACTCAGCTCTTTTTTTTTTGTGGGGGCCCAGTTACGTATGTATGTATTGGTGGGAGAGGTAGTATAAGAAGAGGTAACGAGTGACACATTGCGTGATTTGTAGGAACCTAGCACTGCTGGTGGGAAACAAGCATTTTAAAGTAAAATTCTTTATTTGTGGAGGTTTTCTAATATTTTGTTCGGAGGCCCAGCTTATTAGGCATTACCAGAAAGAAAAATGTTACAGTAGCAAAAACTGCACAAAAATTCTAATTGGGAGATGGAAGCTAACCCAAATGGCTCAATCCTTCTCCCTTGAAGTCAATAGGAGTTTTATGATACGAGCAGGTTCAGGCCTATGTAATACTGTCAAAATAGTACCTTCTATTTGCTATTATTGATGACATCTTTTATCATGGTATAAATAACAAAGGGTTCAATCTTGCGAGGTGCTCTGCATCCTCAACTTCCAGTGAAGCTAATGCGAGTTTAGCATCACAGGATTGGGCCTTAGCCTGTATTCACTTTTCTCATTCTGATTACAAGGGACCATTAACTCATCTACCCTGGACTCTAACACTTCAGTAACATTACAAAACTACAAAGTCATGTCAAATTGCCACGGAAAACTGATACACAGGTGGGGTTTAATAGCACGCTGTTTGTTTTGCAGGTGCCTGGCATGCTTTGGGGTTGATTCACCATTACACCTTGTGAAACTGGAGTAAGCTAACTTCAATACCAGTGGAATTACACTGGTATAAAACTGTAGTAACCCTGTGATGAATCAGGCCCTTTATCTCTACAACAAGGATGGAAGGACCTACAAAGGTACTGCATGAAGTCAGGTTTAGTCACAACCCAAGTTACTATCAATTCAAACTTTCTACAAGTGACAATCTCATGATAATTTGCTGCTGATTATAATTCTGTCCTTGCAACATCCTCCAGCTGAGTGCTGTACTATGACCAGAGTAGTCCACATATAGCATAACAGTTGCAACAAAGCAAAATTTGCAATATGGCTGTGACAAATGGGAGTGCTGGTAAGACTTGACTTTTTATTGCCTGACCCCAGTCACAAGATGTGGGTGAGGGTAACAAAGGTCAATTCTCCTGTAAAAAAAAAAATCAATGGCATAAAATTAATAGATTTTTAAAAAACTCAAAAGAATAAAATCAAAAGGTCTTGTTTTCCATTACATGTTAAACATACAGCTGGTCCCTGCTGGGCACTGACTGAGGCAGGGGTCCTGTGGGAAAAAAATAGCATGTCATCGTATAATTAAAGACCATATCATAATGTATATGCACAAGAGGGGCGAACTGAGGTTGCACAGGTAGCCTTAATTCTGGCATTCCTAAATTAGGAGAGCTTGACTTTGCAACTTTAATTATCTCTTTTAATATGTTTTTTGTGTGTAATATATATTGAAATTAAGAATAAGATATAAAAAACTGAATATAAGGGATATAAAGTTGAAGGTCTGCTCCCAGGGTAGACGTAGTCTCCAAATTTAATGGGTGCATTATACTGAACTTCTGAGGGGACACAGACCACCTGCAGCAAAACCGTCCACCCCAGCACCGCAAACCTAAACCCCACCCAGTGCAGAAGGGAGACGCTGGGGATGGGAGTTGGAGAGCGAGCCCACCTTGCACTGATCCTGCAGCGGTGGCACCTGTCCCATGGGGCTTGGCCTGGCTCCCCACTCTGGACATTGCAACCTGGCACACGGGGTCACTGGGAGAACATCTGGGCCAAACCTGAGTGGCACTATGACCCCATGCACTAGGTCACAGTGCCCAAAGCAGGAAGCCAGGCCCAGCCTCACAGGACAGGCACCATAGTTGCAGGGTAAGTGTGGGGCGGGCTTGCTGTCCAGTCCACTGCCACCCCCTAAGACCTCCCCTTCTCCCCAGGCCAGGAGAAGCATATGCACCATTGGTTTCATGATTTCTAGGTGCAATTGAACACATGAAACCCCACTAAAATTGCTGCTGGTCTGCTCCCTACTTTGCATCAAATATTTACATATACATGCTGTCACACTGTCTTCAGTGTTCATAACTGAGTGCCAGCCTCAGGGCAGACTGTCCAAAAGCAGAGACCCCAAGCTGGTGGTGTGTTCTGTAATTAGATTTCACCAAGTCAGCAACAAATGTGAACTGGATCACTATACCAATCTTACCATGGAGTCACAGACAGTCCCCCTGCACACTCCAGTCTATCTTGCCACCCAGGCAAGCTGGACTTTGTGATCTTTGGTGTAAGTGACCATTTATCACTAAATATTCAGGTTGCTCCCAGTCCCTAGAGACCAGTCACCTACCCCAGGTCAATTTGTACCTCAGCTCTCACACCAAAAATAGCCAGTCCTATAGTAAAATAACTAAGGACTTATTAACTAGGAAAAAGAAATGAAAGTTATTTATAGGTTAAAGCAGGCAACATATATACACACGTATGAGTGACAGTCTGTGGTTCCAAAAGGCATCAGAGATGTGGTAATCGGTCAGTAATGAATGTCTTTTAGAGCAACCCAGGTTGACCTGGGGATCTCTACTTCTGTTTCCTAGCTCCAGCCCTGTGAGAGGCTAAAGAGCAAAAATATAAAGAATTTTCATGTCAGCTATCTTTATTTTCTTCTTCCAGAATTGAAGCTGATGGGACAAGCTTCCTTGCACATAGCGCCTTTATAGGTGTGAGAGGGCCATTAGCCCAGTCTTTGTAATGTGATGTTTCACAGTTGCCCACTTAGTTTTGATAGTCCTCCTTGATGGACAGGGGTACCCTCCTCCTGCCTCAGTTCACAAGTTCAGAACAGGCATTTTTACAGTTATAAAGCAAAACTTACATATGACCTTGCCATTACAAGCAAGATTAATGCATGCAGCAACTTACAAGTATTTTATAGAGGCTAAACACATCTTTACAAGTCTAACACCTGTCTTGACCAATACTAACATACAGGTGAGCTGGTCTGGTTTCCAGCTATGAGTTTGTCAGGGCTCAGCTGACACTCACAGCCTTGGCAAGAGCTGACACCTCGTCTAGCAGCATCACACAACCAACCAACGTCAAAGCTATTTTTTTCTGTGTGTCTGTCTATTTCTACATTTGTTACACTTGCTGTATAGGTAAACCTTATATAAGCACCAACAAATATCTTAGGGTGCTTTTTTATGAGTGGCGCATTATAAGAGATGGACCAGCTTCACACACAACTTGTTTTAGTTTTGAGCAGTAAGGAAAGCCCAGCATTTAGTCCATTACGATTATGATCAGTTTTCATTATTAGAGCACCCAAAAGCATACTAGTTGCAAGGCAGACATTCAAGAAAAGACTGCTCCCTTTCCTTAAGCGCTTACAGTGTAAGGCCACAATCCAGCAAATCACTTAAATACATGCTTCAGTGGGACTTCTCCTATGCTTAAGTGCTTTGCTGGATTGGGAGCAGCAAGGGCTCAGCGAGCTAAGGCCATTCAATGAGCATTCAGGCCCATGCAGGCCAATCCCACTGCATGACCAGGGCCTGAAAGACAAACATACAGATAATAGGATATACACCAGTTAGAGGATTGTTATTTTTGCTATTACATTTCCAACACGTGGTATTATTAAGTCCACCCTACCTCAGCTGGTCATCAAATTCAGTCCCATTCAGATTGACAATGCACTTTATTTGGCTTGAGTCCTTAGCTGGGATTCCCTTTTTTAAAAGCATTTGTTAAGGGAATACTCACATGTAAAGGAATACATGGGTATGGCAAAGAGGTACAGTATTAAAAGGGAAGTCAAATTAAGGTTCCATTAACCTTAATGGGGTCTTTTCAGAAGGAGATGAAAAAGACAGCAAATTGCTGCTCAAAACAGGAGCTCTCAAGATGAGCTCCTTTGTACTGGAGCAAATATTTATAGATCACTCAGAAATCCTGAACAACGGGGCTTGTAAGGGGACAGACAGGCTTTTAACTAACCTGGTGTTAGCGAATACCACAGTAAGTTCTCTCTATCCTTTGTCAGAGAGCTTTGTGTTAGCAGACTGCTGCTGGCAGTTTCTACACTCGTGTAATATGTATATACATAGTTAATGATTTCTCAGCATAAACCGATGATCCCTTCTGGAGCTTAACTGGTTAAAAAAAGTCTATTTTTCAAGATTTTTCTGATCAATCCATCAGGAAACTTACAGTAAAATGCTTGGTGGATGAGCTGTAAATAGATACATGTGATTTTGATTGTCCTACATCAGAAATCAGATGTCATGAAGAATACACACGTCTGGGCAAGAGACAGAGTGCTCAAATTAGAGATTTTTTTTATTTATTCAATGTTTTCAAGTACTTATTTTTAAATTCATCTCAGAAAACCTAAATGGCTCATCATAACTCCAGTGTCAAGAAATCAGAGATGAGCCTGAGACAAAGCTTAGATCCAGATCTGAACCTCTGCAAACATTCAGGAGACAGTTGTGTAATTTGGATCCAAAGTTTTCATTCGGCCCATTATACAGATGTCTTACCGTTTAGTGCCGGCCTGGGCTTAAGGAGACCCTGTGTGATGACAGCAGGCCATATGGGCTGTGTTTAATTAATCTAGGAGTTAAAAATCCAGGAAGGATTACTGGGTTTTGTTTGTGAACTCAAACAATCCTTTTTTCCGATGTACTATAAAAAAGTCCTCTCTCTTCTTTAGAATGGGGGACAATATAGGGCCAACTATGAAGGTCAGATCTCATTGCAGATTCAAAGTTCAGGAATGTCTGGATCTAGAATTTTGATTTGACCTATTATAGAGATAGAAGTTATTAGCAAAATCCAGCTCCAGACATGAACATCCTCAAAATTCAGAGGTATTTGGATCTAGAGTTTCTGTTCAGTCCCACCTCTACAGGAGTAATGGAGTTTGTGTTTGAACAGTATATGGGTCACAAAAACACAGGTCCTAGGAAGATAAAATGCTCATCCTTAGGGATTTTTCCCCTTTTGTTTCAGAGTGGCTCTAATCATGACCCAATTGTCAAGAAAATTTTGGAATCTCTTATTGCAACAAGGATCCCCAGAAACCCCATTACACTTGTACACATTCCAACTATAATTCCTGTCTTCAGGGTAGGGTGACCAGATGTCCTGATTTTATAGGTACAGTCCCGATTTTGGGGTCTTTTTCTTATATAGGCTCCTATTACCCCCCACCCCCTGTCCCAATTTTTCACACTTGCTGTCTGGTCACCCTACTTCAGGGGGTGGTTATATAACTTGTCTGTGAACATCGGCCAAGTGTTGAAAGTTGCTGTGAAAATAGACAATAAAATTTGGCACAAGATTAATCTTTGTGAAATCATGAATAAAAAAACCCATATTTTGAATACCCGAGATAGCTAGTTTTGAAGAAATTAGAGACCTGATCCTGAATATGTAATAAGTTATGTATGTTAACGTTTTATTGTAACTTTGCCTTAATACAGTTTAAAAAAAACCAAAACACAACAACAACTGCGGCAGGCTGAACCATGGAGTGCAAACTGCTCCTCAGCACCTTGCTTAAGTTATGAAAGCTCCGGGAAAGGAACTGGTTTTAAAATGGGAAATCAGCAGTGCCTTTATATGGGGTTGGGGTTTTTTTTTTAAAGCCAGATGTGGTGGCTGAGTCACAGGTTCAATTAAGCCTGCCAAGATCAACTCAGCCCTTTACGCTTCTGAAATGCCGGTGTTTGGCCTTTTCAGATGAAAACTTCAACACTTAATTTAATAGAACAAAACTTTCCTCCCAATAGCCATTGTTGTGCTGACTGCTGCTCCTCTCCCCCAGGGTGGCTGCATTTCAATCGGCTCAGTGTATATACATCATTTGTAAAATGCTGGATGATCCTTTGTGATGAAAGACCTCCAGCAGCTTAACCTGCTCATCTCACGCTTAACCTGCTCATCTCATGTGTAAACGTCGGAGGCCAATCCCTGCTGCCATTACCTAATTAGCACATGGGCCTAAATTTCACTTGCCTCTATGTAAAACACATGTAGAGTCTACTCAAGCTTCCTCTCTATGCCTAGATTACCTTCTATCCCCAGATCCCCCAACCTATCTGCCTTCTACCTGTCTGGGCATGACCCCCTCTTCACCTGCTTATGAAGCATTATTAGAAAGACAAGGTGGGTGAGGTAATATCTTTTATTAGACCAACTTCCATTGAAGAAAGACACAAGCTTTCAAGCCACACAGAGCTCTTCTTCAGGTCTAGGAAACATACTCGGAGTGTCACAGCTACAGAGCATCATGACACATACATAGATCAGGAGGTTGACCTAAGTGCAGATTTCCAATCAGGAGCATGGAAATTCAGTCTTTGCCACTGGCACTGGAGTCAAAAGAAACTGTGACAATCAGGGATGGTGCTCTGGCTCCTTATTTAGTCCATGTAGATGCACCAGAGCACCACTTCCCCTCTTGGGCCAGTTAACATGATTTGGAGGATGTTATGGTGTATCTAAGGTTCTCCAACCTTAGTACAGTGTAGGTATTATTTGTTGTATGCATATTTTCTTGGATGACTTCATCACCAAGACAAGAAAAGGTCAATTGGCTGACATAGTTGGAGATAATGGATTAAAGAATGTAGGAATAAAAGAGCACAGACTGATTGAATGTGCAAGCAGGAATGATCTAATTGCCTAAAATACGTGGTTTCAGCATCACCTGAGATGTTTATATACATGGCAAAACCCTGGAGATGAACCAGGACACACTATAAAGGAATCATATAGATTATATTTTAATATCAAAAAGTTTTTGTAATGCAGTTTTAGATGCTAGAATGCTCCCAGCAGCAGACTGCAATAGTGATCATAATCAGCTTGCTGTGAAGCTGAGACTAAATCTTAAAAAATTACCTAATCTAAAAGACAAAAAATCCTACTGATTACTGTGGATGGACTCAAACAATAACAAAAGTGGTTGACTTTTTAAATGTATTCCATGCAATGTCTTGATGTCTCCTACAAATACAATAAAGATACTTCAAGGAAAATTGGGGAAACAAATTAAGACAGCAGAACATTGGTATTGGGAGAGAAAGGATGTTAAGCAATCATGGATAACTGATGACATTGTAAATACACCTCTACCCAGATATAACACGACCCGATATAACACAAATTCGGATATAACGCGGTAAAGCAGCGCTCCGGGTGGGGGCAGGGCTGCGCACTCTGGTGGATGAAAGCAAGTTCGATATAACGCGGTTTCACCTATAACGCGGTAAGATTTTTTGGCTCCCGAGGACAGCGTTATATCGAGGTAGAGGTCTATAATAAATGCAAGAAGAGAAGGCAAAAATAGAAATGAGGAATATTGAAAGTTACACAAACAAATTCAAGAAGTATGCAAAGAGGCAAAATAAAAATGTCTAGAAGAAAGAGGCAATGAAATCAAAGAATATAAAGACAACCACAAAGACGTTGGTTGCACTGTAAAAAAACAAAATGAGACAAAGAAAGGAGTCAAGAAAAGGAATGAGCTGTATTAAAACTAAAATGGGCAGAGTATGCTATGAAAGCAACAGCATCATGGAAAGACGGATGGAATATGTGAAGGAACTTTTTGATGATCCTGAAAAATTGAAAGATAGACATCACAAAAGGAGAAGAAACAGCATAGCATATTGCAGTGTCAGAACTAGAAATAGTGCTAAAAGATAAACAAAGTAAAGCAGCTGGGCAGGATGGCATTGTGGTTGCAATGCTACAATCCCTGAATGAAGATTCAAACATTTATCCACTAAAACTTTCAATCAGATATAGACATACGGAGAACTTCAAGAGGTCAATCTTCATTTTTTTACCAAAGGTTAATAATGCTAGAGAATGTGAACATCAAAGCCAGAAGCCTGATAAGCCACACATTCAAAGTTGTTTTTGAAAATCACCTGCAAATGGATACATCAACATCGCTAGACAAGAATTAGCAGAAGTCCATTTTGTTTCCACCAAAGATTAGGAACAGGAAGGTAATTTTTGCTCAGAGAATATTATGTGAATGTGCAATAGAAATGTAAAGGGAAATTTAGATGTGCTTTGTGGGTTTTTCAGAAGACATTTGATAAAAATCCAACCTGACAAGATGATACATATTCTTGAAGAATGTAGTATTGACTTCCAAGATCTACAATTAATAAAAAATCCTGTGTTGGGGATTATCACTGGGTTCACTAACCAGAGTGGCACTTCCTGCTGGCCATCTTGGGGATTAGCTCTCTCAGCTGGTGCGCCATCTCCTAGTGGTGCCTCTCCAATCATCATCTACACCTGCAAATCCTTCTCAGTCCAAGTCCTGCAGTGTCCTCTTCATGACTCTGCCCTCCAGCCATGCTGCCTCCATGTTTCCCCCCTTCTGGGGATGGGGGAGTATCTCCCAGTTCTACAGTCCAGCCACTTCCCCAGTGGTGAGTGTGGGGGGACAGGAGCCAGGCCCACCCATTAGTCTGGGTCCCGGGGACCCTGTAGCTAGCAGCCTCCTGCTGCCTCTCCTTAACTTCTCCACCAGTGCTGCTTCAATTCCCTGGGCCATTTCCCCACAGCCCCAGCATCTTCACCCTCTTCCCAGGGCCTCCAGCAAGTCCCAGCAGCCATCCAGGAGCTCCCTCTTGCTCCCCCAGTCTCTGCTAGCAACTGCTCTGTCCAAGGTGCTACCTCCCTGCAGCCTGCTAGAAACATAGTGCTCTCTCCTTGGGCTCCCTGGAGCAACTGACCCTGCTCTGCCCTGCAGCTCCCTTTTGTGTGAGCCTGCTGGGCCCTGATTGGCTGCCCCTGCACAGCCTTCCTAAGCTGTTTTTAACTCCTTTCTTGCCAGTGTCACAGGGACAGAAACCAGCAGTCTGAATGAACAATTAATTGAGTATTGCAGCATCAAGAAAGGCTGCAACTTTGGTGTACACCTATCTCCGCAACTATTCAATATAGACATAGAAGGTATAATGAAGGAAAGTTTAGAAGACACCAATCAGGTTATACAGATCAATGGCATATACATGAACAGCATAAGAAACACCAACGACCTAGTTTGCATCAAGGGAAGAACATGTTTGTGCAGTGAACAATGCCAGCAAGAAATATGGAATGTTGATTAACATTACTTATTATCATACTTTTTGTCTTCCTAAACACAGGTAGGCCAGGTGGGCACCACCTATATCTTGAAAGTCAAGTGGTGAAACAGGTGAATAGTTTCCCCTATTTAGGGAGTCCAATAACATCAGATGGAAGATGTGATGAAGAAATCAAGAGAAGGAGACAGCTTGCAAAATATGCATTCAACAACTTCCAAAGTCTTCTGTGTTGCCAAAAGTTAAAGCTACATATCAGTATTAGACTGCTGACATGCTACCTATGGTCACCCAGAGCTGACTCAGAGCATTTGAGTTTTGGTGTTACAGAAGAATGTTAAAAATTAGCTAGATAGCCAAAACCATGAACAATGAGTAGAGCCCTGCGCGGATACAAAAATGTGGAACCGCATCCGATTCACATCCGGCAGTATCAACCCATGATCCAATAGCTGTCTTTTACCTGTATCCACATCCGCAGCAGCAAGCCATCTCACCAGGGTTAGTTACGGGGGGCAGAGAAGGGAACGAGTGGGGGGGGCGGGGTCTTGCAGGGAAGAGGCAGCATGAGGGTAGGATCTGGGAGTAAGGGGCAGTGTGGGGCGCAGTCTCAAGGAGAAGGGGCAGTGTGGCACGTGCTGCTCCCGTGCTGCTCCCGGGGGCTCACGAGCGACAGAGCACGGCAGCAGTAGTGCGTGTTGCATCACAGTGGGGTGGAGGGGTGGGGCACCAGGGCCCCGCTCGCTCCAATCCCTGTGGCCGGGGGTGGGCCCTGCTGCCCAGGAGCCAGCGGGCCAGGCCCAGGACTGGGAGCATGGCCAGTACTGGGAGCACGGCCAGTGCTGCCAGGCTGGGCCATGGTGGAGATGCTGGACAGAAAGCGACGTGACGAGCGGGTGCTGGACAGCCCTGACTCTGACCTGCTGCCCAGCCCCAGCTGCTGGCCACCGGCCCCGAGTGCACTAAGCCCCCCGGGCTGCCAGAGCTGGACGCTGCAGGCCAGGTGCCGCTGGTGAGTAGAGCCCTGCACGGTTGAATCTACATCCGATCCACTATCCGCAAAAATGGTCCATGGATATCCACATCTGCGATGCGGATATCTGTGAATATGAAGCGGATATCTGCGGATTTTCAGGGCTCTAACAATGGGGTGATGACAAGGATAATTTTTTTTTAAAAGAACAAATACTTGAGACCCTAGTGTGACATTCCCAGGAAGAGGAAGAAAGAGAGCCAGCTACATCGGAAGCTTTGCCAAATAGACTGACATCCAAAGGAGAGAGGAAGTTTTACACTTCTGTTTCAACTGTGAAAGATGGAAGGTGGTGGTTGATAACCAGAAGATTGGAGATGTCACTCCACAAAGATAAGATATTTTCCTCTGTCCACTTCTGACTACTAAATGGAATGACTGGGCCCACACACCTATGCACACATGGTATAGCAGATGACTCACTTCCTGCAAAAGCTAGGCACAACAGAATGAATTTAAAAAGTCACTAGGAAGTATATAACAAATTGTTGCATAAGAATATCTTATTGAAAAAAGAATAATGTGCTCTACAAATATTTATCTACCCCATTGTGTCATCCAGAATTAGGGATGGACCCAATCAGAAGCCCTGATTTGGATCCCCCCACCACTGGAAATTTGAAACTGGACAAGATGGCTCTTGGCAAGATGGCAATAGACTGATTTAAACCTCCTTTCCTGAACAATCCTGAATTCTACACTATTCAAAATCTGGATCCAGGTCTGAATTCTGCAGTTTAGGCCCATATCTATTAAGATTATCAGGGCTTTGGAGCGGAGCCCGGAGCGGGAGCAGCTCCAGAGCAGTGGAGCTGCAGGGTTTTTGCCTGGAGCTGGAGCAGAGCCGGAGCACAGCTCCAAAGCCCTGAAGATTATAGCCACATAAAATGGCATCAGCAGGGCTTGAGCTCACTAAAACATCTAGTAAAAGTCTACAGACCAGATCCTGAAGTCCTTATTCATTTTTATTCAGTCAAAACTCCTATCACCTGAGTAAAATCAAAGTAAAGACTTCTGGGTTTGGCCCTACATAAATATTTCCTCTCCTTTATTTTCTCTCCCACTCTCTCAAGATGTAGTAAGAAAACCAACTTGTTAAACAGCTGGGTAGAGCCAAAGGTCAAGAGCATCAGCTACTCTGAATGCTAATGCATCAGTGGAGGAGATGGAGATTCAACATAATTTTGAAGAGTGACTCTAAATCAGTGTGATTGATTTTTTAAAAAAAATGATAATTAGTTTCATCCCAGGCCCCTCAACCTTTGCTGGATTAATACAATTTGATTCTGGTGATACACATGAAAAGACAGACACTTGAAATGCTCTCTTGTCCAAAATAGGACACAAAATCACTCTGAAGGCAGATGCACCTCTGTGATTTACAATGTTTCAATAAAGAAAAATTACCATAATAATTAAAAGTTTATAGCCTGGTGAGAGAGACATGAAAGAACCATGCTAAAAAAGAGAGGAGAGGGGGAGTGTGGGGTGGGGGCAGGGGGAGGTCTATTCTATGGGAATGTCACTCATTGTAAATACATAGGAGCAGAGTTTCTTCACTCTGTCCTCCACTTCCCATTTTGTTCATGTCAAGGGTGTGTATAATAGGACAGCAGTTAGTTTATGTTGTGTACAAAGAAAGATCATAAAAGACAAGTAGCTGTTGCACCGCTAAGGGCTGTGCACCATGATGGTACCCATCCCATTCCACGCCCTCCCATTAGACAGAAGAATATAAGCCTCATTACTACTGGAGCCCAGGATCACTGACAGCACAATTTTGCACAGCCTCAGACATATAGCTTGTTTTATGGAGTGGCAGCTTTTATTGGTCAACCTGGCCCTTTGTGAAATCATGCCAAAAGCTGCTAGGTCTGAGGACAGATGTTCTTTGTTCCGCAACAGATGCATCCTTGCTTTGTCCACTTTCTTTTATGGCCACATTGCTGCAGTAGCATCCTATTCCCAAACAGACTATGTCTCACATCTGCTGTAGCTCTAAAGGAGACATTCTTGCCTGGGATTTATAGCAACTGACTTAAATTATAGGCACACTGCTACTGCCAGTTTTCACCCACTGTTGTGTGCATGCATACTTTGTTTTAAATGACCAAGGGAGATGCCAAATTAGTGAAAGTCTGTAATTCAGACATCAGATATAAGGATGTAAAGCAATGAGACATGGGGGGGGGGGGGGGAGNGCTGAATAAAGCAAGCCCTGTTCAACTTGGCTATCATCCATATTTGTACTAGTTTGCCTTTTTTCAATATGCATTATTAGTTCTTTGTTATACCACTTTTTGTGTGTGTGTGTGTGGGGGGGGTAAATTAGATGGGAAGATGAGGACAATCTTGCCTAACAGATTATGGAACAAAATATCTCAGTCTACACCTCTACCCCAATATAACGCGCCCCGATATAACACGAATTCGGATATAATGCCGTAAAGCCGTGCTCCGGGGGGGGGGGGGGGGGGGGGCGGTGCACTCTGGGGGATCAAAGCAAGTTCGATATAACGTGGTAAGATTTTTTGGCTCCCAAGGACAGCGTTATATCGAGGTAGAGGTGTATATCCCAAATGCAGTTGTCCCTACTTGGTCCTGACTCAGGCAAAACTCCTATTGGACTTCAATTATATCTCACCCTTCAGTTGTTGGCTAAGCCATTTTAAAGAACTCACCACAAGCAGAGAAAGAAATCAAGTTCTGCTTTCAAATAGGGCTTAGTTCATTTTTTTTTTAATCATCATCAGCTTTGAAAGAGCTTTTTAAAAATTGTACAGTAGCAAAGATCCCTACAGAATTACTACAGGGAGTTGAAATGGAATCAGGTCCCTGTGTCAGTCCATTCTTCTTAATACAGTGTCCAAAAAAGTATTGCTTTATAGAGAAATTTTAAAAAGGTAGCTCCTCCCATGAAGAGTTTACCATCTGAAAGCCTAACCCTGCAAACTCTTACTCCCTCCCATGAATTGTTACTCACGTAGGACTAGGTAGGCCTATTGTCAGGTGGATGACTCACTCAAACAGGTGGCAGAATAGACCCTTAATTTTAGGCAAAACACAATGAGTGCCAGCAGTAAACAAATAGGTAGGTACAGGGGGGAAGGGAGGACAAGGTTTAATAAAGTTAGGTTATGTGGTTACTGAAGGTTTTTTTATAGCTGACTTGATGCATATATAACTCCCGCCACACACACAATCAAATTCAGACCTAGTATCAGTGCAACCTCACCGAAGTAAATTGTATATATTTGTGTAAGTCTATATGCTTGAAAGTCACTCCAACAGATTTGTCCGCTGTTTTTCTATCATAAGAGAATAGAAGCAGGTGGGTTCTATCACTTGTTTGTTAATTTTTTGTTTTGCACTAAGAAACAAATGTATTATTGTTATCATTGCATCCACTAGATAACCCTGGGTAGGATTCTCATTTACACGAAGGTCCCATGACCCTGGCAGTGTGCAATGGCCTTAGAGTGGATGTAATTGTCAATTATTGCCAGAGCAGTGTAAATGGGGCTTAGGCTGCATGGGAATCTGTGGGGTTAAGTATAAATTTGTATCATCATTTTAACCAATGTCCAAGTCCTAAAACTTGTGCAGAGGTCATGCTTCGGACTTAAGAGAAGAGGAGGAAATCTTAACCGAATTGGGATCCTAGGACAATTACTGCCAATCTACTCCCACAGTAAATTTACAGTTGAAAAGCATGTAATAGGCTACATCGCTATGTTCCCTGAGTTTTAAAAAAAATCCTACACAGGTTTTAGGATCCAGCCCTAGTTGCTGACTGAAATGACAATATAATTTTGACCAGGAGTATACACAGAACAATATGTTCTGTGTGATAATATTTTTACTCCTTTTGACCCAAGCGGTTAGCCAATATTCAGTCTTGTTGGTTGTTTCCATTAGGAGAAGAAATTGAAGATGGAGTCAGGTATTTCTCTGCTACAATTCTATTTATTTACAGAGAATGTACATGAAGTCCTGTTTCCATGAACACAAGAGGAATCACAGGAGGCAGTTTCTTTGCTCACAGCTCCAAGTGTCTTTCTAGGCAGCACTCTGCCCAAAGAGTCCCCTCTCTGTGCTTTCTCTCAGGCCACATTTCCAGTGCTTTTCTTGCTGTCTGCTTGGTTTTTGGGCTGCTTCTGCTCCCAGACACATACAGCCCCATCAAACAATATCCAGTGAAACCCCTCTGCCCACAGAGTTTCTGACTGGCCTTGAATGTGGCCTGTGCTTTGGGTGGTGGTTCCTTTTGTTTCAGTAATATTATTCCTGCTTCTTACATTTATCCTGAATGAAGGGCAGCTGTCACACCCACCAGCTTTAACAAGGTTTCACCCAGCCTCCATCATAACAATATAGTAAATAATGCATTAGCATCCATTGATCTTTAATTTAAAAAAAAAAAAGGGGGGGGGACACACATTGGGTTCACCTATCTTTGTTGTCCAGTGTTACCATGCACAGTAACCAAGCATCTATCTTTCAAGACATATTTCAAAGCTTCCTGGGAGGGATAGCTCAGTGGTTTGAGCATGGGCCTGCTAAACGCAGGGTTGTGAGTTCAATCCTTGAAGGGGCCACTTAGGGAGCTGGGGCAAAAATCTGTCTGGAGATTAGTCCTGCTCTGAGCAGGGGGTTGGACTAGATGACCTCCTGAGGTCCCTTCCAACCCTGATATTCTATGATTCAAATGGAATTACACCAGAGAGGAGTTTGACCTGCTAATATAAAAATGCACATTGCCATGTGGCTTGCAGGGTTAGGGCTAGAACAATAGAGGCTCAGGTCTGAACAAGTCATCTTTTGTGGACTGGGGTTTTATTGCACGGGCCCTAGTTTAATCCAAATTGACACCAACTTGGCAAAAGTCTGTAGTTGCATTTCTTCTGCATATATTTACAAACAATAAGCATAAAGACAAGTGCAAGCCAAAGAGTAGCTCCTGTATTTCCGCAGAGCATCACAAATTTTAGTCAGCACAATCCCTTCACTTGTGTCTCTTTGGAGAAAAGAACACACTGAGTAAAGATGTTGGTTCATCTGCACCAAATTAGCTCTGAGATGGGAATGCCTCCATGAGCTGCCCTTACTGTGAATTAACCCCGCAAGCCCCAGGCCATTGTCCGGCTTGGCAAGACCTTTTTAGAGACCCACTGGGGCAGGATGTGGCAAGGCCTTAGGGTCCCTTCCAGAGGACACTAAAAGGTCTGTGCACCCCCTCAAAGTCATATTTATGAAGTTCAAGTTGAGAAATATCTCAAGATACCCAGAGGAGAAAAAAACTGGAGATGGGTAAATGCTCACTGAACGGAGTAGGAATTAGCTGAATTTTGCCTGGAAGAATGTAAAAATATCAGCATTTTCCACAGAGAAAGTATCTTTAGACAGAGAAGAAATAGCGTTGGAGTGAAGGATTATGCCGTGTACAGCGATTTGAAAAGAGCAGGAAGAATCTCAATCTATTTTTTGTCCCAGAAAAAGAGATCATTACATTGAAGTATTTGACATCACAAAGTGGATTCAAGTGCCCCACGCAGCAGGAGCAGGAAACAGGACTAGTATGTCAGTCTCTACAATAATCTCCTTTCTTACTACATTCGAAATGAAGATGCTCCCCCTCCCCCCGCCAAGTGTAGTCATTGTATGCAATTGCCTTTATCCAGCATTTGAATAAAAGAGGGGCATGTGTCATACCATAAATCCAAGGATTTATGCCAGCAGATTAAATGTCAAGGGTTCAATTCTCAGTCAAAAGTTGGGCTGCTCTCTTCTATTCAGTCAATAACTTGAGCTGTAAATCCCTGGCACTCAGATCCTCCTCCCCAGCAGTGTCTCAAATGTATAAATCTTTCAAGCAGATTTAAAAAAACCCAAAACCCACCATCATCTTTCTGACTACTACTTTCACTACTACTTTCAAACAACAAGAAATAAAAAAGGAAACAAGTGTTCTCCTATATCCCGTCCGTGTAAACAGCTAAGAGGGCAATGGAGAATAGAGATGGGCTTGAAGCTAGATTTTTGTTCTGGTGTGTCCTCTGCAATAAGGTGGCACACCACACCTGCTTTCTCAAGCTCAGGAACACAAATGGGGAGGAATTCTTTTAGTGCTCATGTAGATGCAACATGCATTTCCTCAGAAACATCCTTAGAAGTTCAACACAAAATAATGTCCTCGTCAGACAAAGGCTCTTCCACATTTTTCATCACCTGTTCCAGAATGTGTTTATTTTGCCAGCTGGACTCTAGTTTCATAAATTACAGAAGGGCCTCTTTCTTGAGGAAAGCAGACCTGTGCTTACAGCAGTGACCTGCCATGGGAAAACATGTCAGTACACAGGAAGAGGACAGGAAGTGGTGTTTATAATATGCAACAATTGGGCTGCTCTTTGCCAGAAAAAGTGAGGTCAGAGGGTCACGGCTGTTAGCTTGCTATCTATTTCTAGAGAATACCAAAAACCCTCAAAGGACACAGGTTCTGTGCAATTATTTCAAGGAGCTGTTTCTGGCCATAATTTGCACTTGTTTTTCCAGGTTTGATTAAATCAGTGGTCAATTAACTAGAGTTTGGGGGAAATCTGTAGCTTTGTCTCAGGCTTTCATGCAAACCTTTCTCCACCTGAATTGGTTCACAAGAGAAACAGGTCAAATGCTGAGTCTTCCCTAATGTGGGAGAAAAGCTTCATTAAACTCAGGAAGTTTAAATGATTTCTTCCCACATCATGAATCATTCAGGTTCACTTGAAATTTGCTCAAAGATTTGCCCCTCTGTGAGGCAGATTCTGCTATGCCTATTATGTTAAGCAGCACCTTATTCCATAAGTGGCTTCACTGATTTCAGTGGGACTGCTCACAAAATAAGGTACTCTTATCCCGAGTGTGAGAATCTGAATCTAGTCTGTTGTGCCAATAAGGCTTACTCCAAACTCTGGCTAGGTTTACTGGAAATTTTGGAAACCTGGACAAGTCTTTGACACTGAAACCAGAACATGTACAGGAGATGCTCTTTTTTCTTGACCTTTCACTATTAGCCCAATGACATTAATTGAAAGATCTCCATTGATTTCATTGTGTTTTGGATCAGGGACTTAGTGCATGTATTTTTAAAACTTTTTTGATTGTTCAATGGAATTCAAAATATGGGGGAAGTGACAGAGAGAGAGAGAGCACGCGAACAGTTACACACTACACAACTAGGAAGGGTAGGTGGATATTATTAAAATAATTAGTTGATCAACAAGCTAAGCAAGAAAATTTCAAATATAGAACCAAAAGTTGCATACATGGTATGTAATTAAATTGGCACGTGGCTGGATTTTTGAAAGGGAGGGATAATGTTATGGCCATTAATAACATTTGTAACTATGCATGTTGATATAATGATATGAGTAAAATTTCAGGCTTCAGAGCATGAGCATTGTGTAACTGGTTCACTGCCCTTTGTGTGCTGGCAAGTAAGCGGAGTGTCTTTGTCTGAAGCAGCAAGTAGTTATTGCTGCCGGATGTCATATTAGATGGACCACTGAGCTGATCCAGTATGACAATAATATTGTCATAATATTTTACAGTTATGTAATGTTTTTCATCCGAAGATAAAGCACTTTACAAAGATGGAGAAAGGTTATTCTCACCCATTTTGCAAATAGAGCATCTGAAGCACAGACATTAAGTAGCTTGCACAAGGTTACCAAGCAAGCCAGTGGCAGAATTAGAAACCATATTACTGACTCCCACTCCAGTACTCTAATCATAGACAACACTGCTTTCCTATAAAGGAATGTGACAACTCCTGCTGTATGTTTATAGAAAGCATCCTAAAGGCTTTCCCAATTCCCAGGATTATTAGATGAGCAGATTTTCTAGTCAGACATGGGGAAGTTTGGGGACAAATCACTCTCTCTTCCCCATCCATCTTTATTCAAGAGAATTGAAAAATGAATTCACACCAACAAGAACTGAAAACAGCCACAAAAGAGGGAACAAACTTTTAGGAAATGTTTACGTACTCCAACTCTCACCAAATAGACTATGCAGCACATCCTGCTTTTTCAATGCCATATGAAAGCAATTAACTCTTGCATGGGATTAGCAAATAAACATAGGGCAAAGTTTTCAAACTTGGCTGCATAAGATGTTGTCAACACTGGTGAAATTTATAAGAAAAAAAATCCCATTGGCAATAACACTGATTCAGCTGAGCACATAGAGCTCCCATTAAAGTCACTGAGACCAGGGCCAGCGCAACCCTTTAGGCGACGTAGGCGGTCGCCTAGGGTGCTAACATTTGGGGGGCGCCGGCGCCCCAGTCGTCAGCGGTATTTTGGGGGCGGGACCTTCCGCCGCCTAGGGCGGCAAAAAAGCTGGCAGCGCTCCTGACTGAGACCCATTAAACCACTCAGCACCTTTGAAATTCACTAACATTTATTTAGGTGCCTAACCTTAAACTGTGCCTACAGTGGGGAAATTTATATTAACCCCCCCCCTAGATTCTAACACTGAACCTCTGTTAGTACTGGGAAGAGTAATAGTGTCAAATTCTTAGATTTCACTGTTAAGGCTGGTCTACATGGTGGCACTCTACAGGGAGTGATTTCTAGAGTGCATTAATGTGTTGCACATTAATTGTTCAGTATAAACCCTACTGTTGTACTTTAACATAGTGCTGTTTGAAAGAGTACTACGTTGACGCACGCAAGGAACCGTCAGTGAGCATCAGCGGCTCTACTGCTGTTACTATATGGACTGTAGCGGGCGAAGACTCACCGTCACGGCGCCTCCTGCTGGTCATCTTTGGAATTAGCTCAACTCCAGCTTCGGAGCGCCCTCTGCAGGCCGGTGTCTCACCTGCCACTGGCCCCGTGTCCCTCCGAAACCCCGGAGCCCTTTACCTCGGGGTTCTGCCCCAGCAGTACCCCAACGCTCTGGGTCTCCCCTCCCAGGGGAACCCCCAACCCTCTAAACTCACCTTGCCTCAGTGACTACTGCCAGTCACCATCTAGCCCCCACTCACTGGGGCAAACTGCAGTCTGTAATGGGCACTCATCATTGGCAAGGGGTTAGGACCTTACTCTCCCAGGCAGCTAGGTCCTCCTCTCTCCAGAGCTAGAGAGAGACTCCTCAGCTCTTGGCTCACAGCTCTTTTATAGAGCCAGCTGTGGCCTGATTGGGCTGGCCACACCTGTGGTCAGCTACTCCCTAATCAGTCTAGCTTGGCTGCTTTCACTCCTTTTCCCATCCACAGCCCTCTCCAGGGCTGCTTTTAACCCCTGCCTAATGGAGTGGGGCAGTTGCCCCACTACATGGACCAATTAATGTGCAACACTTTAGTACACTTTAGAAATCACCCCCATAGAATGTGTTTCCCCACCATTTAGACAAGCCCTCAGTCTTGTCATAGTGTTGTGTTTTAGACTGTGAACTTGTTGGGGCAGCGACTGTCATTTATTAGGTGTTTGTACGCAGGGCCGGCGCAACCCATTAGGCGACCTAGGCGGTCGCCTAGGGCGCTGCTATTTTGGGGGCGCCGGTGCCCCATCCGTCCGTTCAATTTTGGGGGCGGGACCTTCCGCCGCCACTGTTGGGGGCGGCATTTCGGGGGCGGGACCTTCCGCCGCCTAGGGCACCGGAAGAGCTGGCGCCGCTACTGTTTGTACAGAGCCTAGCATAATAGGCCCAACTTGGTTGTGGCATTAAGGGGCTACATATAAATATTAAATAATAATGTATAATATTAAATAATAAATATAGACAGAAAGATGCTCAGATACCACAGTTAACCCAAGATTGTCTTTTTAAAAATTGGCTATAGATGGATTTGTAATTAGTAGGAATCACTATCCTCCTTGTTTCCCAAGATTTTCAAAAACGGATGCCTAAAGGTCAGCTCATAAATCTACAATTAGGTGCCTAAGCAAGAGAAGTTCTCAGTGCTCAGAACTTTTGAAAATTGTTGGTCACTTATTTAGATCTCTAAATATAGATTTAGGCTCTTAACTTTAGGCATCCAGGTTTTTAGAAGTTAGCTATTTGAAACTTTGTAGGACCTGGCCTGAAGAAAATAAGAATATAATAAAATAATAATGAACAATAAAAAAAAAATTACTCAGGAGATTCCTCCAACTTGGCCTCGGCCCTACCTTGTTCCTTTTGTAGATCCTCTTTTTGTTAACCATGTTACTGAGACTGCAGTACCAGGAGCTGATGGGAATTAATGCAGCATTACACTACACAATGCCAGGATGAATGTCACTCAAAAGCAAAGCTCTAAGATTTTACTTTCCCTCAAAGAGAAGAAGATTCACCCCCTTGTTACTGAATATGGTCTAAAATGCAGCAAGTGACATCAGTTTAGAGCTTCAACTCAAAAAGATGCTGGCGGAGGTATCTGAATGAATAAAGAAATGCTGTACCATTAGAGTCAGAGATTTTTCTCCACCACATTTGTCATCCAGAATGTTTAACTCTGGAACTGCTGCTATTTAAATCCCTGTCTCACAAGACAATTTTTATTTATTTATTTTAAGGGAAGTGCCTCTGAGATAACCCTAGGCAGGGATGAGGGTAACCCAGATTTTTGGCTGATGAGGGCTGGATGCATCTCTCTATTCTATTCATAGGTTTTCATATTGTACCTATTTTCAATTTTTTAATATCTCAAAACAAAAAAACAAACCAACAGCCAACTTAACCTCTAGGCTGAAATAAAACATGAAGCATTTCAGCCTCAAAAGACTCTTGTTTCACAGATTATTAGGAGTAGATGGAAACAAGTGATAGAACATTAATCTACAGCAATGGTTCTCAGACTGTGGTTTGTGGACTACCAGAGGTGTACAGAGCCTTGCCTGGAGAGGTCTCAAAGTGGTCCTCAGAATGAAAGAGTTGTAGAAATATTATGTGAAAGCCATAAGAAGTGACCCTGCCTGTCTCCTTGTGAAATTATAAAATGCTTGTGTGAATGGTGGGAATTATCACCAAGTGTCTAAACTTCAGATGACTGAGACCGGTAACAGCACATGGAAGTACTCCACAATTCCAGAAAGACACAGGCAGAAAAGCCCTTATAAGTGTACATTGTAATCGGCCTCACTTTAGATTGTTCTGTTTGAATGTTAGATTGGAGGGAGAGAGAAGAAACATTGTTTGCTTTAATATGGTTATTATTTCAGGACTTTGTAATAAATACATGTGCAATCTGTCCCCCCACATACACTTCCTCCCTGATCCCTGACTACCTGTATTCATACTAAAGAGTCTCATTATACCATTGTTAGCATAACTGCTCAGCTTCCTTTAGCACAGTCACAGCTTAGATGGTACTGAAAAACACTGTCAGCACTGCAATTATAAGATGCTCTAGATTTGCTAAGTATTTTTAATAATAACCCCCTAAAACACAATTAACACACTTTAGAAATGTGCGTATTTACCCTGTTTCTTTTACACCTTTTTTATGTTGACTCCTGAAAAATGAAAGCAGCATCCTCATCCAATCTGATTTAAGGAGTGCTTTAGTCAGTTTCTTCCACAAGGGCATCAACCCTTGTTGAACATCTGATTTATTAAATTAGTGAAGTCTGGTGTGATGTTTTCTGGTGTCTCTCCTGACTGCGCTAACCCAACTTCTGTTATCAACTATTATGGCTATCATCTTGTGGGACCAAAAATAGTGCTCTGATCAGAACACTTCCGGACAGCACAGGAGAATTTTGCTTTCTTTTTTTTGATGGTACAAGAATATAACTTGTCTGAAGCCAGTCTATAGCCCTTTCTAGCTATGTCTATCTGCCTTGGTTTTCAACAAGATATGTTCAGGAGGCGACACTATTTTTTCCTCTTCAAATTAAAACCTGGGACTCGTACTCTGTTCTCACTTATACCTCCATGCCGCACTATTGCCTTCAAAGTGTAAATTAGTTCAGAATTTGGCCAGGTCATCACACTTCTGCAAGTGACCTTTTATCCTTATTGCTAAATATATGAAATGATTTAATGACCTTCATTTTCTTCCAAGTGATTCCTTAGCAGATTCAGATGGTTGCTAAAATGCACAATGTAGAGATGGACGTGAAACACAAAGTTCAGACCTGGCTGGAGTCTAGAGTTCAGGGCTGTTTAGATGTGAGCTTTTGATTGACACCATTATAAAGTGATTTGGACCCTTCTCCAGTCTAATGTGATCACACAAAATGAGGGTCAGAAGACACAGTTACCATTCCCACATCAAAGGGACTAAAAAAAATCAGGAATTTTTCACAATTGATATGTTGAGGTGCTGGCGTAAGCCTTTTCCCCAGCCCATCACTGCTCTCCTAATCAGGCATTTGCTGTCTTCTCACAGCAACTCACATTCCAGCTGGCTGGCATGTTTCATGTCAGCTGCTGTTGTGGCAGATTGTGAAATTCACCCACACAGAGCTAGCGTTGGGACGTATTTGTGCCAGTGTCTGGGATACTTTTACAGTAACTTTTCCAATTCAAAAGAACTTTGCTTCAATTGCGGTGAAACTGCAAAGGAGACAGCAGGCTATGTGAGCGAAATTTTCAGTCACTGGTGCATGTCCCCCTCCCTCCCATCCAGCACCCCCTAATAGCTTCATCCTCAGAAACAACAACAAAACACAGGGCCAAAGTTGTTCTCAGTTACATGAGGGCAACTCCATTGATCATGTTCTTTTTCTGGTACATCTGACCAGCTGTAAAGCCCTGTGCACATTTAATGAAGCTATATAAATTATTAATAATAATGATAATAAATAAATAATGAGAATAATGCTCAGAAGCAATTCTTTTCTGCACAGCTCTATCTCCGGATTAATTAAATTGAACACTGAAGCAAGCTAGAACATGCATTTTAACAATGTTACTAACCAAAGATAATACCTTGCAATGCACTCCTAGGAAGGCAGCAGCTGGAAGGTATCCCAGCTTAGGCCAGGTGCATACAGGCTAAAAAAAACCACCATTTATGTGAAGAAACAATTATACTGCATAAAGCACATATCCCACAGAATGATTTGAATCCTAGAGATAGTTCAACCACGTCAGAGTTGAATTACATTAATGAGACAATAATGATACCTAGCCTTTATATAGCACTTTTCACTAGTAGATCTCAATGTACTTTACAAAGGAAGAAGGAATCATTATCCCCATTTTATAGATGCAGAGACTGAGGCACAGGAAGGAAAAGTTATTTGCCTAAAATCACCCAGCAAACCAGTAGCAGAGCCAGGAATTGAACCCAGCTCTCCTGAGTCCCAGGGCACTGCCCTAGGAAGTAGGCACACTGCTTCAATGAGACTGAGAATGTTGGCACAGAATGGGGAATGTTGTGCAGTCCCTGCCTTTGCTGTATCTACTATGTGAGTGTGGCAGAGTAAGGACTGAAGTCTCTATTTCTTTCAACCCATGACCTTTCACAAACATTACATTAATGAGAGAAAAATAAGCTGTATGGATTTATAATTCATATCTGGTCCCGATGGCCATCAGCATAAACTACTGCACTTCTCAAGCTATGGAATAAATTGACTACATATGAACAAAATCAGAGCCACCCACAACTAACTCTTTTCATTAGCAGAAGCCGAAAAGAGAGCTAACTAGAAAAAGAAATGTAAGTAATACAGTATGTACTGACGACAAGAAGTTCTTGTCAGTACCCTGAGGAACTTTATGCAGGACAAATGTACATATTTCTGTAATGCCTCTGTCCTTATATTGTATCTATTTATTTTAGGAATTTTGTACTGCTGCCCACCAATATAGTATCTGAGTGCTGCTCATGTAAAATCAACAGCAATAACCAAGTTACCTGAGAGACTTCATGGAGTCTCTGCCACTGCTCCCATTTTGGAGTACTCTGCTTGGGGAAGGGTTTGTGTTTTGGGGTTTAATTGTTAATTTACTTTTATTTTGGTAAGGTTTGGGTTTTTCCCCTTTGGTTTTTCCTCCTCCGGTTGACTATTTTCTGTGGTTGAGGTGTTTTGGATAGAATGAGGTACTGTATTAATATTGTGTGTGTCATTTTTATGATGAAAAGGCCTTTTTGAAGGTTGCACATATCAAATACTGAATTTTGCCAGTATAGTTTGCTTAAGATTGATACTTCTAATCATGCAAAGTATTTTGTTTCCATATATGGTACAAAGAAACAGTAAAGCCACTGAAAATAGAAGACTTCCCAGAAATACAAAGAAATAGTGGTGACTGGATTGTGCTATAAAACACAGTTCAAACATTCGGGCCAAATTGACGGTAATTAAGCCTTCCTTTGCCCCTCCCCATCTATTCCCATCCAATATGGGTTAAATATGGGTGGCAGGAGCAGTTATCCAGCACTAGACCATCCGACTGTTTCACGTTTCTTTCCTCCTGCAGTTTTGTTGAAGAGGAAGAGCCTTTTACAGCTCTAGAGAAAATTTCATCTGGATGCTTTTATACAGCACACTGTAGCCAAATTCCTATTACTGACTAGGGATAGATATAGAACAAATTGTATTTGGGCCAACTGTTGAACCTTTTGAAGCATAAAACTGAGAACTTTTCTTTACTCCCATTAGGAGAGAGAAATGTATTGTTGATCACTGCAACTTCTCACAGTGATCATGTTCACCGATTCACTGACAGTAAGGCCTGGTCAACACCTAAAACTTAGATCAACCTAGCTACATTGCTCAGGGCTGTGAAAAGTATCACACTCTGTGCAACTTAGTTAGGTTGATCTAATCCCCACCGTAAATGCAGCTATGTCAACACAGGAATTCTTCCCTCATCTACCTACCACCTCTCAGAGAGGGGAATTAACTAAGTTGTCAGAAAATCCCTTTCTGTCAATGTAGGAAGCGTCTACAGTACGGCCCTACAGTGGCACGGTTGTAGCATCATAGATATGCCGTTATAGTGTAGACATACGCTGAGTCTTTCACAAATTTCAGTTGTAAGCATGTGTCGCATTTTCCTGTAAGCATCTCAATTATAAAATGTGTACATTGCAGCTGTAACCTCTTTAATAAAGGGATTATATCCCTCTGAAGATCTTTGAGCAGACTGACATTTATTTCTATAGATCATTAGTTGATCTGGATTTGAACAATAAACTCAAATTCTGAACACACACACACACAAGCTCTCAGAACTGAACTTTCCCTCCACCATTTTGAGTGTGGATTGCATCTAGAAAGGGTCTGTTTTCCAGATCCATTTTAGATGCAGCCAAAAATTGCAAAATTCATACTAGAAGAGCTGAACTCATGAGCTCTCCATCATTGTGGGTCAAAAAGCTCCTGGTCATTGAGAACCATCAAATCTAAATCTGAATCCTTAGTTCTGGTTGGTCTTGAACCCTAGCTTTGAATTCTAGCCTAAATCTAATCCTGTTCCAAATTTTCACTATGTCTACTTGGCGTATCTCCAATCAATAGTACTGTGTATATCCATTTAAAGAGAAACAGGACTCCATTTTCCCCTACAATCATCTGCAAGAAAATACTCTCTTTCAGGAATCCCAAAAAGTTAGTAGCATCCTTCATAGGAGTCCTAGATGGTAGGTGATAAGGAACACAAAAAAATCCTAGATATATTTAATCTAATCTATCAGGAAGGACTTTTGAGACAAGATTCCAGTTTAAATAACATATTCTATTAATTTTTTTCTATTATTGCAATGACACCCCCTGAAATCTTACTTCAAGCATCCTGCTTGTTTCCAGATGCCTACCCTCAATCCAAGTGGCCATGCTCTCGGTATCACTGAAAGCATTGTTACAAACATCTAAACAGGTGCATAATTCTCTCTCATATCATATGGAGGAGGGAAGTGATTTGAGGGGGAATAAAAGGGATGGTGCATTATTTATGGATTACCTGACCGCAACCAGGGCCAAACCTGGGTTGGTGCCCTGTAACGGAGGTTCCCACTCGCCATTAGTGCATCTCCTCATGTCTAGATGTGGGAAAGCAGCTCTTGCAGCATCGGGTGCTCCTTTCTGTTCTCTGCTCACTCTGCAATAGTCTCTCTTCTGGTAATTTAGCCCTCCAGCCAGACCCCCCATTTAGTTCACCCCTTGTGAGGTTAAAAAGTCCAACAGGACCTCTGTCCAAATGCCGTTTCCAGATGGAGTTCAGCCCTAGCTTGGGGCTCTGTGCCACTATACCAGGGGAACCCAGGTGCACCCACTACACCGAATTTCATCCCAGAGACTCAATAACCAGCAGCCCAGGTCTGCTCAATCCCCACCCCCTGTTGCTCTTTCCCTGCACTCCTTCCTAACCAGCCTCTCTGTCTTCCCTGGCCTGTTTCTGGGTTTACCACAGAATCGTACTCTACTCCCCCTGGCTACTTCACCCCCTCCTAGACTCCTTACACCATGGCAGGATCTCAGGGATTCCTTACCCCCTGGATTTTCTCCTTGCCCCTGTCAGCCTCCCTCATCCCAGGAAATGACTGATGCCTCTTTCCCCTGTAGCCCCCTTCTGCGTTCAGCCCCCTGGCTTTATAGTGCCCCAGCCATTACCCCACTGGGCTTCACTCTTACTTAACCCTGCCCCTCCATCTGGGAGGTGATGCCAAATAACCTAATTGGCCACTCAAGCCCCCATTAACTCTATCAGGGTTGGTGTGGGTTGCATACCTCATCACGTGCCCACAGAAAATTGTGTTTTCTTTCAGCACTTTCACCCTGCTCTGGCTAGGTCTTCACTGCAAAAAGGGTGTGATTTTACATTGAGAAAGCTATCTCCATGTAAAATCCTAGTGGGGATGGGGCACTAGAAGTTTTACCTCAATGGAGCTAGCTGAAGTCAACCCCAAGTGGGGGATACAGAGAGTTGACTTTGACTTGCTACACTGAGGTAAAATCTGTGGTGCTCCACCTCCACTAGGATTTTACATGGAGTTGGCTATATACATTTCCCACTGGGGTTGGGGACAAGGAAGACAAAACCTTACTATCTTTCCTTCCTCCCTACCTCCCACTCTCCTCCTAGGAACTAGTCTTCGGGCTGACTGGCCTCTTCTCACCAGCTGTATTCAAAGAATGAGGTCCCAGAGCACAGAGATCCTGTCTATACTAAGAAGAAAACAAAGCGCAAACAAACAAAAAAACCCACAAACATTTCTTTGGACTCCTTGAGCTTGCAACACTTGTACAATGCTTTGCATGTACATCGTAGCCATCCCCGGCATTTTACAATAGCCAGTTGTAGTGGGCAGTTGCCACAACCTTGGAGCAAGTCTTTAGCTCAGTTCCAACTGAACTGGTGCAGTTTACATGAGTTTCTCCCCACTCTGGACAAAACCAAAAATACAGCCACTGTACCAACTTTCCTAACTCCATTCCATAATACAGTGCCGTGCATCTGGAAATGACTCAAAAGTCCCTGCTCCCAGCAACTGTGCTAATAACTATGGGATAGATGTTTCAAGAATCCCAGAATGCACTGGTACAACAGTTAAGAAGGATTCCAGTGTGTGGAATTTTTTCATAGCCCTTCAGATTGTCTTTTTAGCTAGGATTGTAGACGCATCTTCTATTCTGAAACTTATGCTACTTGCAAATTGCCACCACCAAAGGTTAAGCTTTTTATTCACACCTCACAAACAATCCTCTATCCAGCGGTGTCAAAAGTGTCTGGGAATTCTGTTTGACTTCACTTAAGTCTGCCCAAATGTTGTACAGTATGTTCTATATTTTCATACATTAGAGATTTCTATAGAATCTATCATTAGCTGTAACGGTTTCCAGATGAGAATTGCTGGCTCAGCTTTTACAGCATGTAACTTCATCCTTAGTTTAGCATTTGTCAGAAAAAAAAACCCAAATTACCTACTCTTAATTTGAACATATGACAAACTAGATTAAGAGAGGGCACTATCTATTTTTGTTCAAAGCCCCAAACTCATGTATAAGCACTGTAAATTACTATATGATGGCAACCCTGTGAAGGAGAAGTGGTGCCAATTGTTCTTTTTTTTTTTTTTTTTTTAAGTTCTTGTTTCTTGAGGCAAAACACCACACAGTTGAGGCATTCTGTGTGACTTTCACAACATACTGTACTGGAAATACAGCTGCACAACAGGAAAACTAAAAGAAGCCCATTCAGCTTGTCAGAAGAGAAAGGGCTATCTAGCATGGCAACAATTTCTCACTTGATCAACCCTACAAGTGAGCACAGAAGATGGACCTGAAATTCTACTGACTTCAATGGAGTTACACCAAAATTGGATTTGGCTTCAGTACACTAACTGGACTTTGAGTACAGTTAACTGAGACTATAGTGCATGCTCAGTTTATGTGATGAAATCACAGAGGGACTTCATTCACAAAGTAATATGGGGGCATTCTGAAGAGACAAGTAAACTCTATCACTTGAATTGGTCAAAAAATGTAAACTATTTTTGGTGGGGAATTTTTTGAAAAATTGTTTTTTTGGTTTTTTTTAAAAGACGAAAATGTTTTGGTTTTTCAAAGAAAAACTAAAATCAACATCATTTGTTGGTTACCAAAACCAAAAACTGGAAAAATGTGACCAAATGAACATTTTCATTTAGACTGAAAAGCCCTTTTTCTAGCAAGAAAAAAAAGTTTCAACAACAACATTTTGACCAGATTTATCTATGACCTTCTTGCTCATTAAGCATTCTTTGGGCTAAATCCAGCACTCTGTCACACCTCAGAATTTGTGGAAAATTTAGAAGTGGAGGTGAAACATTAGTTATTTTCCAAGATCAAAATTCAGATCCAAGGGCCCCTATTCTCAGTCCTCCATCACAGAGCTTTCAGCAGGAGCATAGCTGGGGGTGGAAAGATAGCTTTACATCACATTTGTGCTTCCCAGATTTTGGGATAGCCAAGGCCCTGCTCAGGCTCCGTCTAAGTTAGAACAGCCTTGTGGCATTTAGGGTTCATGTAAGGCCTTCCTCATCACAGCGGTGTTCTTCACACTGAAGCAAGGAGAGCTTCTATAACATTATTCAATTATTTTTATTAAAAGTTTGCATAGATGCAACACTGCAGCAAACAGAGCCCACTGTTAGCTACTGCTGCCTATTCGACCCTGCAGTCCAGAAACTTCACACTCCACCACCACCTTCCAGTATAGAGGGTGACCTTTTTGACCTGTACAGCCACAACTGCCCTACACAACCACTTGTGCCTCGCAATAGCGTTTAGCATTTTTAACAGGGGTCAGGGGCAGACAAACCTCCCACTGAAGCATCTGCAGTTGCTGTGCATGGCACCTCACACTCATCTTGGCTCACAGGTAAGCTTTGGTCATTGGCTAGAAAGAAGCCATGACATCTGTGCCAATGCGGATCCAGCCAGGGTGTGGTGGGGTTCAAGCCAGGCACCACTTCCTCATCACCACCAGGGGCCCAGTCAGGGATGTTACCAAGAGGAACTGAGGGGCTAAGCCCTATGAAGTCCCACCCTTAAAAGTCTGAGCACCAGCCCTCTGTGTTTCCCTGATTGGCTGGCACTCCCCATATAAACCAGAAAGTCATTTCTAGGAGTTGTCTGAGCAACACAGCTCTCTGATGTGCTTCTGCCTTAGACACTACTGGCTGCAACTTGCTTTGATCCCAGACTCCTGGCTCTTGACTCAGGCTCGGCTCCTGACCCTGATTTACTGTCTGCAGCTTAAGACCATTGCTGATGCCAGTGAAAGACCATAGCCTGCCCCGCCCCGATTCTTGCCTCATGCTTTCAATTTGGTAATGGACTCTGACTTTCGGTTTTGACCTGCCCTGGCCCTGAATTGATCTCTGGCTTTCAACCCCGACATGGAGCTTCTCGCTCCATGCCCACAGGTTGCTCATGAGCCAGTCCTGATGCAACCACCCTAGCAAATAAGGAGGGATAGCAACTGTTGTTTAGGACAGACAAGTGAATGGGGACAGAAAGATGGATTTAAGCAGCAGGCTGCAATATTATTAATTTAACACATGGGAGGGGTCCCACCTGCCCCATTTCCCACATATTAGGTATTTAAATAGGTCCCATGCAGGTGTTAAAGGCTCCCACCATATAAATCATAACTCCTCAGGCTATCCCTAGGATTCGGCTCACTCTTCTGAATCCTCTCACCCTCCCACTGCGAAGGGGACAGAAGGTACCAAAGAGGGACCTCTGTCTGAAAACTTCAGGTCTCTGTTTTCTCATAGGCACAAGGTCTACCAGCAAAATCCCAGGTCTCTTCTGGACACTGGCCCTTTTGTCTTTTTATCTGCATTGGTCACAGGCCGCAAGTTGCAATGAACTAAACGTTCTTACAGATTAACATTAGCAATTTCTCGACCCTATTCCTACTTAGCCTGCATGATGCAGTGAGGAAGGTGAAAAAATACCACCAGGTTTCAGCCAATGTGGCCCCAATGGAAAAAATGCCTTCCTGACCCCCAAAACAGATAATCAGTCATTCCCCCAGCATCCTAAAAACACAACTCCTATACTACAACTACAGGCAAGGGGGGCTAAAATGGAGCAAGACGTTCCAAAAGACGCAGGCAAGGGCTTAAATTAATGAAGGGCTGGGGGAAGAGGAGGAACGAGGAGCCAGTCAGCTCCCATCTCCCTCTGGCTGGCCAGTGGGAGAGCTCCTGGAGAAAGAGGGGCCCACCCTTGCATTCAGTGTGTGCTTCCTCCACCCCTTCCTTCCTTCTGCAGTTGTCCACCACTCTGCAGGTCCTACTATCTGTTGCATCAGGTAGGTGCCATTATTTTATTCTACACATTGGAGAAGCAGCCATTTTGCCTTTGCCCCCACAATTCCTGGACAGAGCCCCACACGAAGACTGATTATCTGAGCTTTGTGCTGGAAAGGAGAATTTCACCCCAAAGAGAGAGAGTCCATTGTTTATCGGATTTAGTACGCTTAGGAAAATAAAGTTATAACTAATCCTTTTGCATAGAGGAGGTTGCAACCTAGGTAAGTTTAAATAAAAAGTTAACAGTTTTACACAAGGCTAGTAAGCCCCAAAATTAGGATTCTGGGAGGGAAGGGAACACACTCTCAGTGATCCACATGCATAGAGTAGGGATAGGAATAATGTAAGCAGGTTTCAGAGTGGTAGCCATGTTAGTCTGTATCAGCAAAAAGAACGAGTACTTGTGGCACCTTAGAGACTAACAAATGTATTTGGGCATAAGCTTTCGTGGGCGAAAACCCACTTCATCGGATGCATGCAGTGGAAAATACAGTTGGAAGATATATATACAGAGAACATGAAAAAATGGGTGTTGCCATACCAACTATAACAAGAGTAGCCAATTAAGGTGGGCTATTATCAGCAGGAGAAAAAAACTTTTGTAGTGATAATCAGGATGGCCCATTTCCAACAGTTGACAAGAAGGTGTGAGTAACAGTAGGGGGGGGAAATTAGCATGGGGAAATAGTTCTTACTTTGTGTAATGACCCATCCACTCCCAGTCTTTATTCAAGCCTAATTTAATGGTGTCCAGTTTGCAAATTAATTCCAATTCTGCAGTTTCTCGTTGGAGTCTATTTTTGAAGTTTTTTGTTGGAGTATTGCGACTTTGAGGTCTGTAACTGAGTGACCAGGGAGGTTGAAGTGTTCTCCGACTGGTTTTTGAATGTTATAATTCTTGACTCTGATTTGTGTCCATTTATTCTTTTGTGTAGAGACTGTCCGGTTTGGCCAATGTACATGGCAGAGGGACATTGCTGGCACATGATGGCATATATCACATTGGTAGATGTGCGGGTGAACGAGCCTCTGATGGTGTGGCTGATGTGATTAGGTCCTATGATGGTGTCCCCTGAATAGATATGTGGACAGAGTTGGCAACAGGCTTTGTTGCAAGGATAGGTTCCTGGGTTAGTAAGGTGCCACAAGTACTCCTCGTTCTTTTTACAAATGTAAGCGGCTCCTGCTCATACCAGTAGACTGACTTAAAATCAACTTTCTGTCCCCCTAACGTATCATTTGCTGCTGTGGAGCCAAGTTCTGATCCTATTTACAAAAGTGTGAGGGCCTTATTCTTCACGATACTGAGTGCCCTCAATGCCCAATGAGTTGAGGGCAGGCAGCACAGATCAAGAAGTGCTCAGCATCACAACAGATCCAGCCTTATATCTGGAGCCGCTCCACTGATTAATCTGGTTTTACAACAGGATAAATGAGTTCAGAGCTTGTTTTTTGCACGCTAACATATTGAAAGCCTTGTGTCTCTATTATAGATTTCAAAGGTTTATATACCATTGGAGGCTGGTATATAATTGAAAATGGATTGGTTAAACACACACATAAAGGTGTGTTTAAACCCCTTTTACAGCAATGAGTAAAGATCATGGTGGATCTGACTCAAAGTAGGCCAGGCTAGACCCTAAGGAGCCTCCATTGAGATATATATGTAAGCAGAGTCAGGATGAGCTCTACCCTGACATCTGGTGGTGAGCCATGGAAAAGGACTTCAGGGGCTGATCTCGTTTACATGGGCACACCCACCCTGCCTAACATGAGGGACTGCCTGCCCAAATGGTCACTTTGGCTGCTGTGGGATCCCCAGTTTCTCTGTTATTGGGGCAGGAAGAATAAAGTGTTGTTACCCTGATTATGTGAATCAAGGACAATGAAACTGTTTTATGACAGAGGGACTCAACTAAGTAGCACTCGCTAGACGAGGGACATGGGTTCCAAAACCCAGTGAATTGAGAGAGGCTAGGAACAGGTATTTGTGCCTGGTGCTGTGGGCTCCTTTTGAGGGCCTAAAACACCAACTACACCTTCTCCTCTCTCCACTGTGGAATATGAGAGCTAATTTTGATTCCATTAGGAGTCTAGTTACAGGCTGCTGAGCTGAATTCGCTTTGGGCCAATGGTGCACCAGCACTGAGGCTCCCCTACTACAAGCTGAAATCACTAAAGAGCTAAAATTACTAAGAGCTGAAATCACGGAGTGCTGTGTTATGTGGGGGCCTGAAGATATATTGCTGAGCGACTGTCGGAGCAGAGCAGTTTGTGGGATGGCTGGAGTGGCTCACGGGAATGGCTCGTGGTGAAGGCTGCAGCAGAACCCCACGGAGAGATGGGTGGGGCAGTTGGCCTCGAACCATGTACGGTGCCCCTTAATACCCCCGCACGCCCTTCCCCCCCCCCCCCCCCCCCCCCCCCCCCCCCCCCCCCCCCCCC